>QRFJ01004600.1:0-128336 GCA_006176705.1 Cocos nucifera
TTTGTCCCGCCGTGGCCTAGTAGGTGACGCTGAAGGCACAAAATAATAGTCTTTCCAAACTAGTCTAAACCAGATGGTAATTGAAGAGGGTATGTTTTCCATGGCTACTGCAGCACTCTTGCTCCATAAACTAGCCGTAGGATCATGTCTCCATCCCTCAGCCTCCTGCTATCCTCAAAGACCCTGCATAGAGTGTATAGATGAGCACTAAAACCAGAGTCAAACACCAACTGGATGCAGAAGAAATCGTAATGTGTTAGATAAGGTCTTCTGGGGGTAGTGCTCGTTTATTGAGTCTAACCTTACGATTTCTTCTACATTCCAGTTGGGTGCTTGACTCTGGTTCTATGCTCATCTGTGACTTTCTATGCAGGGTCTTTTGAGGATAGCAGGAGGCTGAGGGATGAGACATGATCCTACGCATTGGTAATGGAGGCAAGAGTTGCTGCAGTAGCCATGGAAACATACCCTCTGTGATTACCATTCGGTTTAGACTTAGTTTTGCAAGACTATTATTTTGTGCCTGCAGCCAGTAGGAATTTTGATTTCTGTTTCATTCTTAGTATAAGAAGGTTATGTGATCCTTCTTAAGGACCATGTAACATTCTTTAATGAAAGAAAAAATAGCAAATGGTTTCCTTATTAATGGTCTTTATCAGCTACATATTGATGTACCTGTTCGACTAACGCGAGCAAAATCTGAATACCAAACGACCTAGGGATAGTCCAAATGATAGATATCTATGGCACCTAGGATTAGGTCATATAGCAGAAGATAGGATCAACAAGTTGGAGAAAAATGGACTATTGAGTCCATTGACTTCCGAGTCATATCCAACTTGTAAATACTGTCTTCAAGGCAAAATGACTAAACTCCCTTTTGTTGACAATGGGGAGAGGGCCACAGATCTCCTTGCCTAGTACATACGATGTGTGCGGCCCATTTGATGTGCCGGCTAGAGGCATTTTGTCTACTTCAATTGTATCCGAGATCATGTCAATGTTTATGGCGATATGTAATGATGGTGAACATGACCTTGTATTGAGCTAAGATGCTATACGAATTGTCTAGGATGAAAGATCGAGACACAAGTTAAGCCTCGAAAGTTAAAGAATTCAGACATGAAGTGAAAAACAAATAGGAAAACCCATTAGGTTTCGATCAGATCGAGGAGGTGAATACTTAGCAGGGAATTCCTAGACTATCTCAAGGATAATGGCATAGTCTCTCAATGGACTCCACCAGGAACACCTCAACTCAACGGGGTTTCAGAACGAAAAAATCGGACTCTATTAGATATCGTTCGATCCATGATGAGCTTCAACAGACCTCCTTGATTTTCTTTGGGGACACTCATTAACAATCTATCTACTGAATAGGGTTTCGCTCTAAAACCGTTCCTTTACCACACCATATGAGATATGGCACGGTAGAAACCAAGTCTGAGTCATCTCAGAATTTGGGGTTGTCCGGTCTGATGTCAAAAGATAACAAACGAACAAGTTAGAGTTAGGTCCTTCAGAGCTCGATTCATAGTGTATATCCTAAAGAGAACATTAGGATACTATTTCTACATTCTAGAAGACCAATGTGATTGTGAGTCGACATGCCATCTTTCTTGAAAAATAGTTTTATTCAAGATAGCGGCATTGGAAAATAGATCAAGCTTGATGAGAAAGCTCAAGCTCAGAATGAGCCTAAGGACAAAAGTGGAACCAATCAGGTTGAGGCCAATAAGAACTCTAACCTCCTCCACCTCATATAGATCGGAAATGATTTCCCATCCCCCTGAAAGATACTTAGGTATTATTTCAGAGGATGTAGAAAAAATGTTCCTCGTAGGTAATGGTGCTCATGGAGATGATCCCAAAACCTACAACGAGGCGATATCAGATATCGACTCCGAGAAATGGCTAGAGGCAATACAGTCAGAAATTGACTCGATGCACTCAAACCAAAGTCTTGGACTTGGTAAGTCCACCAGAAGGTATAGTACCTAATTGGATAGTAAATGGATCTTCAAGAGAAAGATAGTGCAGATGGGAATGTGGAGACATTCAAGGCTAGATTGTGGCAAAAGGTTATAGTCAACGCGAAGGCATAGACTATCGGATACTTTTTTCCCAGTAGCTATGCTAAAATCCATCCGCACATTGCTTGCTGTTGCAGCCTATTTCGATTACGAAATATGGCAAATGAACGTGAAAACGACATTCTTGAATGGATATCTTGAGAAAGATATCTATATGGAACAGCCGCTAGGTTTCACATCCGATGATGCTGATCATAAGGTTTGCAAGCTGCAAAGGTCCATATATGGACTTAAGCAAGCATCTCGGAGCTGGAACACTCGTGTTTCAAATGATGTGATCAAAATGTTTGATTTCATCAAAAATGACAGGAACCATGTATTTCAAAGGGTCAGTGGGAGTGCTGTTGTCTTCCTCGTATTGTACGTGGATGACATCCTCCTTATTGGAAATGATATTCCCATGTTGACATCCGTCAAGATGTGGTTGTCCAAGAAATTCTCCATGAAAGACCTAGGTGAAGCATCCTTTATTCTAGGAATTAAGGTCTATAGAGATAGACCGAATAGGATGCTAGGACTTTCACAGAAGATGTACATAGAGAAGTACTAAAGAGGTTTAGTATGGAAAACTCTAAGAGGGGATTAATACCCTTCAGACATGGTATTCATCTTTCCAAGAAGATGTGCCCCAGCACACCTGAGGAAATAGAACGCATGAGCAAGATCCCTTATGCTTCTGCAATAGGGAGCCTCATGTATGCCATGCTATGTACACGACCTGATATAGCCCATGCTGTGAGTGTCATAAGCAGATATCAGTCAAATCCAGGTGAAGACACCTGGACTTCTGTGAAATGTATCCTTAAGTACTTGAGAAGAACTAAGGATATGATGCTGGTCTTTTGGTAACGGAGAACTCCTAGTCCAGGGATACACAGACTCGGACTTCATGTCCGATATAAATGATTGAAAGCCGACATCTGGGAGTCTGTTTGTGTGCAATGGTGGAGCTATCAGCTGGAAGAGTTTCAAGCAAACGGTGATAGCAGATTCCACCATGGAAGCAGAATATATCGCTGCATCAAAAGCTGTGAAGGAAGCATTCTGGTACAAGAAGTTTGCTGCAGAAATCGGAGTAATGCCATTAGATGCCATTCCTCTATACTGCGATAATAATGGCGCCATAGCCCTTGCTATGAGCTGAGGTCCTCAGAAATCCAAGCATATTGAGCGGTATGATACCACCTCATCCGCGATTCTCGAGAAGGGTTATGTCGATCAGGTCAGAGACACCCACAGATAATGGTGCAGACCCACTTAAATAAGCGTGTTGGGCCAGCAGAAGATCGAAGCCCACCTTGAGAAGATGGGACTTAGACTTGTAGCCAATTGGCTTTAGGACAAGTGGGAGATTGTTAGATATATGTGCCCTAGAAGCCAAAATTGGCTGACACTTGTAATACACTTCTAGGGGCAAAATTATAATTTTGACTAAAATCAATAAATGGTTTATTTTCTATCACATATGTGTATTTAGTGTCTGTGATACATCCTTTGAGTTAATGGTAATGATAATTCATATATTTTCAAGAGTTGAAAAAAGACATGAATAATCATATTAACTCATAATGCTCGCACTGACCATAGGATCATCACCGAGGATGGTGATTGATCCGGAAGGTTGGTGTACAATCGCTTCTCTTTAGTAGATGAGTCTTGAGTCTACGGTGTGGAGACACCAGAGCGAGAGTACAGGTACTCGTTAGAGAATGAGGGCACTGAGCGTGACCACCCTCGATAGTCATTATGGAGTGACATTACTACCTTCTCATCAAGACGCGACTTGATGCTGGCAGTGAGTGTGTCTATTTCTTTGACCTGAGATGCATCGGCAGTTCACCTTGAGGGTTTATAGGTTTGACTACACCATTACTCGATCTTTCTAGCACATATGGAACCCTGAGGTGTATGTTGGCTATGACATGTTCATTGTAGGAACTGGATTGCATCAAGATGGAATCTATCTACCTCGGTGGTAGAGGAGTAGCCCTATGATGATCATGAGAATCAAGTCCAGAAATCCATGGCCATGGTAGAGTGAAAATAATAGAAAGAGTTTCTATTTAGATTTTCAAATTGGACTCGAATGCGAATGATTACATCATATGACAGAGACTAGCGTTTGACGAGTTCACCTTAAACCCTAAATATGATCGGGGCTCAAGATAGAAGAACTGAATCACACAGGTAGCTGCACCAAGAGGTTCGCATTCAGCTCTGATGGGTTGCCACCATATACTGCTAGGTGTCACTGGTGGATTTTGGGAGCAATTAGAATGATTTAGATGATCGATCATTCTAGCTGTTCGAATCAGAAGAGTTCTGATCCATCGAAAAGAAGTTTCGATGATGTCGATGATAGAGATTCTCAGATCATGACATATCCCATTACCATACAGAACTGAACCTAACTGGGTCACACAAACAAGGGTTTGAATCTGGTGATCATCAATTGAACTGATCTAGTTCAATTGATCTGAATGAGATTCAATTAGGTTCAAGGAAATCGTGCTTGCACTCGATTGAACCTAACGTTCTTCTTTTGCTATCATAAATAAGTTGTCCTGTCTGAGCCAAAGGAGTTTGTGCTCAAACAGAGGCCTTCATATGGTCTGACAGGAGGTTGTCCAAGTCAGAAAAGGTTGTCTTATTTGTAAGACACCACCTGCCATTTTTGGTCACCTGCCATTTCTTGTTCTTTGACTTTGGTCAAAAGTCTACCTTTGACTGGTCAAACGTTGACCATTGACACTTTGACTTTTGACCACATGTGAAGCACCTATTGGAGGGCTGGTGGGGGCTTGTCCCCCTGCCAGAACCTGGCAAGGAGAAGGGCGCATGCCACCCTAGGCGTGTGCCCAAGTTGGAGGCGCCTAGGAGTCCTTGTTGGACAAGGACTCCATCTCCTTTTTGGATTCCAATTAGAGTTCTTCTAAGAACCAACTTTGACTGGTCTTAGGCGCCCTCTAAGGAGGAATCCAGGAAACTCTATTCCCACCAATTAGATTTAGATCTGATTTCACAAAGGGTTGTGATTGGTTGGGAAGAAGAGGAGTTGGACCACAGCTAGTCTATAAATAAGACCCTGTATCCAACTCAGATTGTATGAGATATAGAGATATGATGAGATCATAGTTTCTCCATGCCCCAAGGCTGCCTCTCCCCTCCTTCTCCACGCCATAGTCTCTTCTCCCCTTGCTCTCCACATCCAAAAGGAGTTTTGGACCTTGGTTGGTGCAATTCAGATCAAAGAAAGGCGATCAAAAATAAGAAGGCTGCGCTGCTGCAAAGGATGACTGCTCATCTTCAAAAGAGTTTTGAAGATCCTCCAGATTAGATTCAGATCTGATTTTTGGAGGTGTGATAGAGAAGAAGAGGATCTCCAGATCCAACCCGAGTGGATACCATAGAGGCCAGGCGCTTGCGTGGCTAAGATCCAGAACCTTCCGTTGCAAACAGGATCATCAACAGGGTAATAGGATTACCCAGATCAGGTAAATTAAATTTAATTTAATTTATCTTTTAATTTTATTTTATTAAAATAATAAGAATTAGATCTGAAAGATATCAAGATCTGATTGGGATCAACAGAAAAATTTTTGAAATATATCTCTTGATCTGATCAGATCTAAATGAACCTAGACCGAAAAATCAGGATTTCCATTCGATTAGATCTAAATCTGATTGGTAGAAATAGAGTCCCCTGGATTCCTCTTTAGAGGGTGCCTAAGATCAGTCAAACTGGATTCTTAGAAGAACTCTAATTGGAATCCAAAAGGGAGGTGGAGTCCTTGTCCAACAAGGACTCCTAGGCGCCTCCAACCCTAGGCATGCGCCCTCCTCCTTGCCAGGTTCTGGCAGGGGGACAGGCCCCCACCAGCTCTCCAATAGGTGCGTGACATGTGGTCAAAAGTCAAAGTGTCAATGGTCAATGTTTGACCAGTCAAAGATAGACTTTTGATCAAAGTCAAAGAACAAGAAATGGCAGGTGACCAAAAAATGGTAGGTAATGTCTTACAAAATAAGACAACCTTTTCTGACTTGGACAACCTCCAGTCAGACCATATGAAGGCCTCTGATTGAGCACAAACTCCTTTGGCTCAGACAGGACAACTTATTTATGATAGAAAAAGAAGAACGTTAGGTTTAATCGAGTGCCAGCATGATTTCCTTGAACCTAATTGAATCTCATTCAGATCAATTGAACTAGATCAGTTCAATTGATGATCACCAGATTCAAACCCTTGTTTGTGTGACCCAGTTAGGTTCAGTTCTGTATGGTAATGGGATATGTCATGATCTTTATCATCGACATCATCGAAACTCCTTTCGATGGATCAGAACTCTTCTGATTCGAACAGCTAGAATGATTGATCATCTAAATCATTCTAATTGCTCCCAAAATCCACCAATGACACCTAGCAGTATATGGTGGCAACCCATCAGAGCTGAATGCGAACCTCTTGGTGCAGCTACCTGTGTGATTCAGTCCTTCTATCTTGAGCCCCGATCAGATTAGGGTTAAGGTAAACTCGTCAAACCCTAGTTTCTGTCATATGATGTAATCATTCGATTTGAGTCCAATGTGAAAATCTAAATAGAAACTCTTTCTATTATTTCACTCTGCCATGGCCATGGGCTTCTGGACTTGATTCTCATGATTATCATAGGGCTGCTCCTCTACCACCGAGGTAGATAGATTCCATCTTGATGCCATCCAGTTCCTACAATGAACATGCTATAGCCAACATACACCTCAGGGTTCCATATGGCTAGGAGATCGAGTAATGGTGTAGTCAAACTATAACACCCTTAAGGTGAACTACCGATGCACCTCAGGTCAAAGAACCAGATACACTACTGCAGCATCGAGTCAGTCATTGACGAGAAGGTAGACTCCCTAATGACTACTCGAGGTGGTCACGCTCAGTGCCCTCATTCTCTAACGAGTATCTGTACTCTCACTCCGGTGTCTCCACACCGTAGACTCAAGACTCATCTACTAAAGAGAAGCGATTGTACACCAACCTTTCGGATCAATCACCATCCTCGTGATGATCCTCTGGTCAGGAGCAATTTATGAGTTAATAATGATTATTCATGTCTTAAATTTTCAACTCTTGAAAATATGAATTATCATTGCCATTAACTCAAAGGATGTATCACAGACACTAAATACACATATGTGATAGAAAATAACCTATTTATTGTTTTTAGTCAAAATTACAATTTTGCCCCTAGAAGTGTATTACAAGTGTCAGCCAATTCTAGCTTCTTAGGCACATATATCTAACAATTTATAGAAGTCATGTTGGAGCCAGTTCCTTGTCACAAAGACTACTTTGGTAGGGATACTATTGGCCAACATTGTACCATGATTTTATAGAGTATGTCAAGAAATGTGACTGCTGTCAGAGAAATGCAAACATACAAAGATAGTCAACCTCCGAGCTTACTCCACTAACCGCATCGTGGCCATTCGCATAGTGGAGAATGGATATACTTGGCTCCTTTCCAATGACATTCGGGCAACGAAAGTTCCTCCTAGTTGCAATCGACTACTTCACCAAATAGGTTGAGGCTGAACTATTGGCAAAAATTACTGAATCCAAGGTGCAGGACTTCATTTGGAAGTCAATCATTTATCGATTCGATCTATCCCAAACTCTCATAACTGATAATGGGTGATAGTTTGCTAGAGTAAGATTTGTCGAATTCTATGAAGATCTGAATATCTCCCATCATTTTACATCAGTCGCTCCCCATAAGCAAACGAAGAAGCTAAAGTGACAAACAGAATCCTGCTGCAAGGTATCAAAGTAAGACTTAAAAGAGTGAAGGAGATTTAGGTAGATGAACTCTATCATGTGCTCTGTGTTAGATATGTGTGTCCTAAAAGTTAGATTGACCGACACTTGTAATACACTTCTAAGGATAAAATTATAATTTTAACCATAAATAATAAAATTAGTTATTTTCTATTATAGTGTGTATTTGAAAGTGTCTGTGATACATCCCTTGAGTTAATGGTAATGATAGTTCATATTTTCAAGAGTTGAAAATTTAAGACATGAATTTTTATTATTAACTCATAAAATGCTCCCGACTGTAGGATCATCATGAGGATGGTGATTGATCTAAAAGGTTGGTGTACGATCGCTTCTTTTGAATAGATGAGTCTTGAGTCTATGGTGTAGAGACACCGGAGTGAGAGTATAGATACTCGTTAGAGAATGAGGGCATTGAGCGTGACCACCTCGAGTAGTCATGAGGAAGTCTACCTTCTCATCGATGACTGGCTCGAAGCTACAGTAGTGTGTCTGGTTCTTTGACCTAAGGTGCATCGATAATTTATTTTGAGGGTGTTGTAGTTTGACTATATCATAACTCGATCTCCTAGCCATTCGAAACCTTGAGGTGTATATTGGCTATACAATGTTCATTATAGAAATTGGATTGCACCAATAGGGGATCTATCTACGCCGGTAGATGAGCAGTAGCCCTATGATGATCATGAGAATCAAGTCTGTAAGTCCATGGCCATGGCAGAGTAAAATAATAGAAAGAGTTTCTATTAGAGTTTTCACATTGGACTTGAATCGAATGATTAATTCATATGATAAAAATTAGGGTTTAATGAGATCACCTTAACCCTAATTTGGTCGGGGCTCAAGATAGAGAAACTTAATCACATAGATAACTGCACCGAGAGGTTCGCTTTCAGTTCTGATGGATTGCCACCATATGCTATTAGATATCACTGATGGATTTTAGGAGCAATTAGAATGATTTGGATGATCGATCATACTAGTTGTCTGAATCAGAAAAGTTTTGATCCATCGAAAGGTGTTTCGATGATGTCGATGATGGAGATCATGACATATCCCATTACCATATAGAGCTGAACCGAACTGAATCATACAAATAAGAGTTTGGATCTGGATATCATCAATTGAATTAACCCAGTTCAATTAATTTGAATAAGAATAAATTAGGTTCAAGAAAATCATGCTAGCACACGATTGAGCCTAATGTTCTTCTTTAACAATCATTAAAGCTTATCTCGACTGAGCCAAATGTATTTGGGCTCACTCAGAAACTTTTACTTAGTCTGGCTAGAGCTTGTCCAGGTTAGAAAAGGATTGTCTTAATTTATGAGATAAATTTGAGACAACACCTGCCATTTTTCATCATCTGCTAAATCTTGTCTTCGAACATTGGTCAAATATTGATCCTAAATACTTAGACATCTGCCCATGTGTCATGCAGCCATAGGAGAGAACCTGAAAACTTGTCCCCCTGCTAAAAAGTAGATTGGAAGGGGGTGCATGCCTAGGGAGGCATGCACCCCATGAGGATAAAAGATGGAGTCCCATATAGATGGGACTCCAATTGCTTCAGGAGATTAAATTGTATGGTGCTAAGAAGACTTGTTTGACCAAGTCTTGGTGCCACCTAAAGAGAGTTTTGAGGGTCTCTAATCTGATTGGATCAGATGATGTCATCCCACCAATCAGATTTACATCTGATTGCATAAAGAGTTATGATTGGCTAGGATGATGTTAGATATGTGTGCCCTAGAAGCCAGAATTGGCTGACACTTGTTGTACACTTCTATAGGCAAAATTATAATTTTGACTATAAATAATAAAATGGGTTATTTTTTATTATAATGTGTATTTAGTATCTGTGAAACATCCCCTGAGTTAATGATAATGATAATTCTTATTTTTAAGAGTTGAAAATTTAAGATAAATTTTTGTTATTAACTCATAAAATGCTCCCGACCGTAGGATCATTATAAGGATGGTAATTGATCTAGAAGGTTGGTGTACAATCTCTTTTTTAAAGTAGATGAGTCTTGAGTCTATGGTGTAGAGACACCAGAGTGAGAGTACAAATACTCGTTAGAGAATGAGGATACTGAGAGTGACACCTCGAGAAGTCATAAGAAAGTCTATCTTCTCGTCGATGACTGGCTTGAAGCTGCAGTGGTGTGTCCGGTTCTTTGACCTGAGGTGCATCGACAGCTCACTTTGAGGATGTTATAGTTTGACTACACCATGACTCGGTCTCCTAGCTATTTGGAATCCTGAGGTGTATGTTGGCTATAACATGTTCATTGTAAGAATTGGATTGCACCAAGAGGGAATCTATCTACCTCGGTAGATGAGGAGTAGCCCTATGATGATCATGAGAATCAAGTCCACAAGCTCATGGCCATGGCAAAGTGAAATAATAAAAAGAGCTTTTGTTAACATTTTCATATTGGACTTGAATCAAATGATTAAATCACATGATAGAAATTAGGGTTTGGTGAGTTCACCTTAACCCTAATCTAATCGAGGCTCAAGATAGAAGAACTTAATAACACATGTAACTGCACCAAGAGGTTCATTTTCAATTTTGATGGGTTGCCTCCATATATTGCTAGGTATCACTGGTAGATTTTGGGAGCAATTAGAATGATTTGGATGATCGATCATTCTAGTTGTCTGAATCAAAAATATTCTAATCCATCGGAAGGTGTTTCGATGATGTCGATGATAGAGATCATGACATATCCTATTACCACATAGAACTGAACCTAACTGGATCATACAAACAAGGGTTTAGATCTAGATATCATCAATTAAACTAACCCAGTTCAATTGATTTGAATTAGATTCAATTAGATTCAAGGAAATCGTGCTAGCACATGATTAAGCCTAATGTTCTCCTTCTACAATCATCAAAAGTTATCTCGACTGAGCAAAATATGTTTGGACTCACTCAAGTACCTTTACTTGGTTTGATTGGATCTTGTTCAGGTCAAAAAAGGGTTGTCTTAATTTATGAGATAAATTTGAGACAACACCTGCCATTTTCCATCACCTACTAATTCTTCTCTTTTGACTTTGGTCAAACATTGACCTTTGACACTTAGACATCTACCTATGTGTCCTGCATCCATAGGAGAGCAGATAGGGGCTTTTCCTCTTGATAGAAAGAGGAAAGAAGGTGGTGCACACCTAGGGAGGCGTGCACCCAAGGATAGGGATGCCTGGAGTCCCATACATATAGGACTCCAGGTTGCTTCTTGGAATCAAACTAGGTGGCACCAAAGGACTCTGCTTTGTTCAGTCTTGGAGCCACCTAAGGGTGTTGGAGAGGGGCTCTCATTTGATTGGATCAGATGATGTCATCCCACTAATCAGATTTAGATTTGATTACATGAAGAGACATGATTGGTCGGGATGATGTGACACTATATGGCGCTGCAAGGTCTATATAAACCCTGTCTGTGCCTAGCTTTAAAGAACTTCTCCCTTTGCCCATGCCACATTGCTCTCTCCCTCTCTCCTCCATGCCTTCCTTAGATCCTCTCTCTCCTCTCCACGCCCAAGAGGCTTTGGGCTCAATTTTGTTGCAATCCAGATAAGAGAAAGACGACAAGAAAGGAAGAAGGCAGAACTACTGTAAGAGACGACATCTAATCTTCAAAAGTTATTTTAAAGACCTTCAAGATCTGATCCAAATCTAATCTTTGGAGGATAGATCGAAAAGGAGGAGATATCTAGATTCTATTTGAGTGGATACCGATAGAGGCTAGGTGATTTTGTGGCTGCATCCAGAACCTCAGGCAATCAGCAGGATCATCATAGGATAATTAGATTACCTAAGAACAAGATATAAATTAAATTAAATTAAATTTATTTTAATTTTATTTTATTTTATTAGATCTATCAAATCAAATCTAAAAGGTATCTGATTTAATTTAGATCTAAGAAGAAAATTTTTTAAAATATTTTTCTTGATCAAATTAGATCTGAACGAACCTGATATGAAAAATAGATTTTTTCCTTCAATTGGTATCAGAGCTAGGTTCCCATAAATTTTTTAGATCTAATTTTAATTTAATTTTAATCTAATAATTTGATGATTTTAGATGTCACATGAGATGTGATTAGATCTAAAATTAAAAAAATTAAAATTAAATAATTTAGATCTAAGTTCTACAAGATACATGACTAGTTGTAAAATAGAATTATTCTATGTATAGTCTTGCATGATCATAATTTAATTTGATTAAGTTATAATTTTAGATTAATTTATTTACTATATTTTAATATTATAAATATTATAATAAGATCTAAAAAATAAAAAATAAGTTTATTTAATTTTTGGTTCATATTATGAATGCATGTTTAGACTAGTTGTAGAATAGTTCTACATAATTATCTATAATAGAATTTATTTTAATGTGATCAATTTAAATTTAATTTTTTAGATAATTATTAGATAATTTAGATCTAAAAATATGCATAATATGATATATGAGATGTATGCAAAACATGTTTATAGTTAGATCAATTTTCATATATGAGATATATGATATAGATCTAACTAATTTTGTAGTTTTTATATTTTTGATTAAGGCATTCTCCTTGGCCATTCGATCATAAGAATAAAGTAGGATTTAAATGCCTTCTCCTCTCATTCGATGGGGTATTCTTATGATGTGTAGGGGTGCTATGCGTTCGTCCTTAATCAAAAATTAAGAACTTATTTTCTGCAAAACCCTAGATCCTCAAATTCTAGAAATTTATTTACATGTTTTGTTTGTGAATCCTAAACTTAATTAAGAATTAAGATTATAAAATATATATTAGGTCTAAAATTGAGAATTTAAGATCTAAGACATATTTATAAATTTGGGTTCGGGCTTGGGTAGCTCAATTAGGTCTAAGTGATTGATCAAACTGAATCAAGAGTTGGTTAGATGAGATCAAGAGTGCTTAAATTGACCAACCTAATAGGATTAAGTCTGGATCAAGATCGAGTCACATGAGTGATCGATCAAGTTAAAACCTAATTAGGCTCACTGGTTAGAGTCTAGATTGTAGGCTAACCCGATTGGTTCTAGCTCAACATTTTGGTATCTAAGGTAAGTTTGGTAGATACGATCGACTAATTTTTAATTGGAAGCTACTCAACTCGAATGCATTCTTGTACGAGTTAATGGCATATCCCTTCCACCGGTCTCACTTACCTGGCCATATTTGTCGGTCCAGTCTTGATCTAAGGTGGCTAAAAATCCGAGCTAGCCCATGCCACTAGGTTAGTCTTAATGGTTATGGCTATGTCAAGTCAAGTTTAAAGAGACCTAAATCAAATCTTTCTAAGAAAAATGATTAAGTCTAAGGTCTTCCACCATTGTAGATGTGCGGACCCTTTTCGGGGTTGATTATTCTCGACTAGTTATACAGTGATTCAGTTGCACCGAGAAGATGCAACCATGTCTATTAGGCATTGGATGCTATGGGCTGGAGGATGGATTAGACTCAATATTCTGGATATGGTGAGAGACCCAATTAGGAATCTAATCTATGCAAATAGTGGGTCTGACTTAACTAAGGAGTGGATCAATATTTTGGGCACAGTGAGATTCATGAATTAGAGACTAAGTTTGGGTGCATCATGATTAGAGAATCATTGAACAAGAGTTGTTCACTCATTGGCTAACCCATCACCAATAACTATTAGGTGAGGTGATGAGTCAGTTGGTGGGACCGCACTACCCACTAAAAATCATTAATCATGGAGATTTTTGCATCTCTACAGAAGAAGTGTAGGGATCCAAAAAAATAGTGAGATCTAATTTATTTAAAAATAAAAATCTTAAATAAATTGGTCAAGTCTTAATTATAATATCTAACTAAAAATTTTAACTCTCTATAGAAAAATGTCTGCATCCAACCCACTAGCACGTATCCAGGACACCCATAGATTGACCGAACTCAATTACAAGGATTGGCTCTGAAACTTTAAAATCATTTTAAATTTTGAGAAGTTAACTCATGTATTAGACCAGGATCCTCCCACCTTACTAGCTCATCCATTCACTAAACAGAGAGCATCTCTTGACAAGTGGATGGATGAAGATAACAAGGCTAGATATTATATGTTGGGCTCGATATCTAATGAGCTTCAGCGCCAACATGAAGATATCAAGACTGCCCATCAAATGTTGGCTCACCTATAAGAGATGTTTGGTGAACAGAGTCGTGCAGCCAAGTATCAAATCACTAAACGACTATTCAAGGCTAAAATGCGTGATGGGCAGTCAGTCCAAGATCATTATCTGATGATGATCAACGACTTGGAAGAGCTTGAGAAGCTCGAAGGAAAGTTGAACTTGGATCTGCAGAATGATATAAGTCTGCAATCTTTGACTGATGCATATGGGCAGTTCATCATGAACTACCATATGCATAAACTTCAAAATTCCTTGACCGAGCTTATGAACAGGTTGGTTACTATTGAGCTTTCTATGAAAGATTCTAAAGGCTCAGTGCTTGCTATGGAATGGACTTCTTCTAAAAGAAAGTCTTTTGAAAAGAAGAAGAAGTTTGTGAAAAGACAAAAGATGGAAGGAAGAAAGAAGAAAAAGGCAGAGCTGAAGAAGAAGGCCGCTGACAAAGAAAAGTATTTTCATTGCAACACTGACGGCCATTAGAAACAGAACTACCCTACATACCTAGCCACCCTGAAGAATAAGAAGGAGGCAGGTCCTTCTGGAGGTATGCTCGTTATTAAGTCTAACCTTATGATTTTTTCTGCATCCACTTGGGTGCTTGACTTTAGTTCTAGTGCTCATTTATGCACTTCCATGCACGATCTTGAGGATAGCAGAAGGCCGAGGGATGGCGAGATGATCCTATGCATCAAAAATGGAGCAAGAGTTGCTGCTGTGATCGTGAGAACATACCCTCTTCGACTACCATCTGGTTTAGACTTAGTATTAAAAGATTGTTATTATGTGTCTGCAGCAAGCAGGAATTTAATTTCTGTTTCATGCCTAGCACTAGAAGGCTATATAATTAGTTTTCTTAAGGACCATTATAACATTCTTTATGAAAGAAATAAAATTGCAAGTGATTTCCTTATTAACGGTCTTTACCAATTACATATTGATGTATCTATTTTTAATATCGAGCAAAATGTGAATGTGATGAAACGACCTAGGGATAGTCCAAATGATAGGTATCTTTGGCACCTAAGACTAGGTCATATAGCAGAAGATAGGGTTAGCTAATTGAAGAAAATTGGGCTATTGAGTCTATTGACTTTCGAGTCATATCCAATTTGTGAATCTTGTCTTCATGGCAAAATAACTATGCTCCCTTTTATAGGACATGGGGAAAGGGCCATGGATCTTCTTGCCCTAGTACATACT
Organism: Cocos nucifera; assembly: GCA_006176705.1. Lineage (NCBI taxonomy): Eukaryota > Viridiplantae > Streptophyta > Magnoliopsida > Arecales > Arecaceae > Cocos > Cocos nucifera. The sequence continues at coordinate 15,313 of QRFJ01004600.1, forward strand.
GATGTGTGTGGCCCATTTAATCTGTCGGCTAGAGGCAACTTTGTCTACTTCATAACCTTTATCGATGATTTATCTAGATATGGATGTGTGTATCTTATGAGACACAAGTCTGAAGCTTTTGAAAAGTTTAAGAAATTCAGACATGAAGTAGAAAAGCAAACTGAAAAACCCATTAAGGTCCTTCGATCAGATCGAGCAGGTGAATACCTTAGCCGGAAATTCCTGGACTATCTTAAGAAAAATCGCAAAGTCTCTCAATGGACTCCATCTGGAACACCTCAACTCAGTAGGGTTTCAGAACGGAGGAACTAGATCCTATTAGATATGGTCCGATCCATGATGAGCTTCACAGACCTCTCTAATTTTCTTTGGGGACATAGTTTGTTTAACTGTAATATACTTACTGAATAGGGTTCCTTCTAAAATTGTTCCTACCATACTGTATGAGATATGGCATGGTAAGAAACCAAGTCTGAGTCATCTCAAAATTTGGGGTTGTCCGGCTCATGTCAAAAGACAACAAATGGATAAGTTAGACTTTAGGTCTTTTAGAGCTCGATTTATAGGATATCCTAAAGAGTAATTAGGATATTATTTCTGTATTTCAGAAGATTACAATGTGATTGTGAGTTGACATGCCATCTTTCTTGAAAAATCATTTATTCAAGATAGTAGCATTGAAAAGAAGATCAAGCTCGAGGAGATAGTCTCATAAGAGCAACGAGCTAAGGACCAAATGGAACCAAATCAGGTTGAGCCAATACAATCGCTACCTCCTCCACCTCATAGATCGAAAAGGATTTTCCATCCTCCTGAGAGATACTTAGGTACTATTTTAGAAGAAGTAGAGAAAATATTCCTCGTAGGTAATGGGGTTCATGGTGATGATCCCAAAACCTATGATGAGACGATATCGGATATCAACTCCGAGAAATGGTTAGAGCCAATGAAGTCAGAAATTGACTCGATACACTCAAACCAAGTTGGACCTTGGTAGATCCACTAGAAGGTATAGCACCTATTGGATGTAAATAGATCTACAAGAGAAAGATTGGTGTAGATGGGAATATGGAGACATTCAAAGCTAGATTAGTGGCAAAAGGGTATAGTCAATGCGAAGGCATTGACTATTGGGATACCTTTTCGCCAGTAACTATGCTAAAATCTATCCGCACATTACTTGCTATTGCAGCATTTTTTGATTATGAAATATGGCAAATGGACATGAAAATGATATTCATAAATGGATACCTTAAGGAAGATATCTATATGGAATAACCGCTAGGTTTCACATTCAGTGATGCTGATTACAAGGTATGCAAACTGTAAAGGTCCATATATGGACTTAAGCAAGCATCTTGGAGTTGGAATTCTCATTTTAATGATGTAATCAAATTATTTAATTTCATAAAAAATAAGGAGGAACCATGTGTCTTCAAAAAGATCAGTGGTAGCGCTGTTGTCTTCTTCGTATTGTATGTAGATGATATCCTCCTTATTGAAAATGATATTCCTATGTTGATCATAGTTAAAATATGGTTATCCAAAGAATTCTCCATGAAAGATCTAGGAGAAGCATCATATATTCTAGGAATTAAGGTCTATAGAGATAGACCGAATAGGATGCTAGGACTTTCACAGAAAATGTACATAGAGAAAGTGCTAAAGAGATTTAGCTTGAAAAACTCTAAGAAGGGTTTAGTACTCTTCAGACATGGCATTCATCTCTCCAAGAAGATGTGCCCTAGCACACTTGAGGAGATAGAATACAAGAGCAAGATCCCTTATGCTTCAGCAATAGGGAGCCTCATGTATGCCATGTTATGTACGTGATCTGATATAGCCCATGCTGTGAGTGTCATGAGCAGATATCAATCGAATTTAGATGAAAAATACTGAATTTCTGTAAAATATATCCTTAAGTATTTAAGAAGAACTAAGGATATGTTGTTGGTTTTTGGTAATAGAGAACTCCAAGTCCAGGGATATACAGACTCAAATTTTATGTCCGATGTAGATGATCGAAAGTCGACATCTGAAAGTCTGTTTGTGTGTAATGGTGGTGTTGTCAGTTGGAAGAGTTCCAAGCAGACAGTGATAGCAGATTTCACCATGGAAGCAGAATACATCGCTGCATCAGAAGCTGCGAAGGAGGCACTCTGGTATAAAAAGTTTGCCACAGAGATCAGAGTGAAGCCATCAAATGCCATTCCTCTAAACTACGACAACAATGGTGCCATAGCCCTTGCTAAGGAGCCAAGGTCTTACTAGGAATCCAAGCACATCAAGCGGTGATACCACCTCATCTGCAATTACCTTGAGAAGGATTACGTCGAGGTTAAGAAAGTTGACTCCACAGATAACGTGGCGGATCCACTCACAAAGCTGTTGGGCCAGCAGAATATTGAAGCCCACCTTGAGAAGATAGGACTTAGATTTGTAGCCAATTGGCTTTAGACCAAGTCGGAGTTTGTTAGATATGTGTACCTTAGAAACCAGAATTGGCTGACACTTATTGTACACTTTTAAGGGCAAAATTATAATTTTAATTATAAATAATAAAATAATTTTTTTTCTATCACATTGTGTATTTAGTGTCTGTGATACATCTTTTGAGTTAATGGTAATGATAATTCTTATTTTCAAGAGTTGAAAATTTAAGATACGAATTTTCGTTATTAACTCATAAAATGCTCCCAATTGTAGGATCATCATGAGGATGGTGATTGATCCAGAAGGTTAGTGTACAATCACTTCTTTATAATAGATAAGTCTTGAGTCTATGGTGTAGAGACACCAGAGTGAGAGTATAGGTACTCATTAGAGAACGAGGGCACTGACCATGACCACCTCGAGCAGTCATAAGAAAGTTTACCTTCTCATCGATGACTGACTCGAAGATGCAGTGGTGTGTCTGATTCTTTGACCTAGGGTGCATCGATAGTTCACCTTAAGGGTGTTATAGTTTGACTACACCATGACTCGGTCTCCTAGCCATTTGGAACCCTGAGGTATATGTTGGCTATAACATGTTCATTGTAGGAATTAGATTACACCAAAAGAGAATCTATCTACCTCGGTAGATGAGGAGTAGTCCTATGATGATCATGAGAATCAAGTCCATAAGCCCATGGCCATGGCAGAGTGAAATAATAGAAAGAGTTTCTATTAAGGTTTTCACATTAGACTTGAATCAAATGATTAAATCATATGATAGAAATTAGGGTTTAATGAGTTCACCTTAACCCTAATCTGATCGAGGCTCAAGATAGAAGAAATTAATCACACATGTAACTGCACCAAGAGGTTCATTTTCAGTTTTGATGAGTTGCCACCATATACTGCTAGGTGTCACTGATGGAATTTGAAAGCAATTAGAATGGTTTGGATGATCGATCATTCTAGTTGTCGGAATCAGAAAAGTTCTGATCCATCGGAAGGTGTTTCGATGATGTCAATAATAGAGATCACGACATATCCCATTACCATACAGAACTGAATCTAACTAGGTCACACAAATAAGAGTTTGGATCTGGATATCATCAATTGGACTAACCCAGCTCAATTGATTTGAATTAGATTTAATTAGGTTCAAGAAAATCGTATTAGCACACGATTGAGCCTAATGTTCTTCTTCTACAATCATCAAAAGTTATCTCGACTGAGCCAAATATGTTTGGGCTCACTCAAGTACTTTTACTTGGTCTGACTGGAGCTTGTCCTGATAAAAAATGGATTGTCTTAGTTTATGAGATAAATTTGAGGCAACACCTATCATTTTCTGTCATCTGCTAATTCTTGTCTTTTGACTTTGGTCAAACGTTAACCTTTGACATTTAGACATCTGCCCAAGTGTCTTGCACCCATAGGAGAGCAGATAGGAACTTGACCCCTTGCTAGAAAGAAGAAAGGAGGGGGTGCAAGCCTAGGGAGGCGTGCGTCCAAGGATAGGGATGCCTGGAGTTCCATACAAATGGGACTCCAGGTTGCTTCTTGGAATCAAACTAGGTGGCACCAAAGGACTCTACTTTGACCAACCTTGGTGCCACCTAAGGGTGTTGGAGAGGGGATCTCATCTCGGATTAGGTGATGTCATCCGACCAATTAGATTTAGATCTGATTACATGAAGAGACATGTTTTGCCGAGATGATGTTGCACTGCATGGCGCAATAGGGTCTATATAAACCCTATCTACGCCTAGCTTTAAAGAACTTCTCCCTTTGCCCATGCCACATTGCTCTCTCCCTCTCTCCTTCATGCCTTCCCCAGATCCTCTCTCTCCTCTCCATGCCCAAGAGGCTTTGGGCTTAGTTTTGGTGTGATCCAGGCAAGAGAAAGGCGATAAGAAAGAAAGAAGGTAGCACTGCTATAAGAGATGACATCGAATCTTCAAAAGTTATTTTGAAGACCTTCAAGATCAGATCCAAATCTGATCTTTGGAGGATAGATCGAGAAGTAGGAGATATCCAGATCTTGCTCGAGTGGATATCGATAGAGGTCAGATGATTGCGTGGCTGCATCCAGAACCTCAAGCAATCAGCAGGATCATCATAGGGTAATTGATTACCCAAGAATAAAATATAAATTAAATCTAATATAATTTATTTTAATTTAATTTTATTTTATTAGATCTATCAAATTAGATCTAAAAAATATTAGATTTGATTTAGATCTAAGAAAAATAATTTTTAAAATATTTTTCTTGATCAAATTCGATCTGAACGAATCTGATCTAGGACACAGGATTTTTCCTTCAGATGATATGTTACTGCATGGTGCAGCAGGGTCTATATAAATCCTATTTACGCCTAGAATTCAATTCTTCTACCTTTAGCCCATGCCACATAGCCCCTCTCCCTCCTTATCCATGGCACCCTTTGATCCTCTCTCTCCTCTCCACGCCCAAGAGACTTTGGGCATGGAGAAGATGCGATCCAAGCAAGTGAAAGGCACCAGAAAAGGAAGAAGGCAGCACCGCAGCAAGAGACAATGACTGTTCTTCAAAAGCCATTTTGAAGACCTTCAAGATCAGATCTAGATCTGATTTTTGGAGGATTGATTGAGAAGGAGAAGATCTTTAGAACCTGCCCGAGTGGATATCGATAGAGGCTAGGCACTTATGTGGCTACATCCAGAACCTCAGGCAAACATCAAAATCATCACAGGATAATTAGATTATGCAAAATAAAAATATAATTAAATTTAATTTAATTTTAATTTTAATTTTTATTATTAGACAATAAGATTAGATCTGAGGAGTCTCAGATCTGATTTGGATCTTAGAAATTTTTTTTTAAAATATCCCTCCTGATCCAATCAGATCTGAATGAATTTGATCCAAAAAATAGATTTTTTTCTTTAATTGGTATCAAAGCCAGATTTGATAATTTATTAGATCTGATTTTAATTTATTTTTGATCTAATAATTAGATAATTTTATTAGATATGTGTGCCCTAGAAGCCAGAATTGGCTGACACTTGTAATACACTTCTATGGGCAAAATTATAATTTTGACTATAAATAATAAAATAGATTATTTTCTATCACAAATGTGTATTTAGTGTTTGTGATACATCCCTTGAGTTAATGGTAATGATAATTCATATTTTCAATGGTTGAAAATTTAAGACATGAATTTTTATTTATTAACTCATAAAATGCTCCTGACCATAGATCGTCATAAGGATGGTGATTGATCCAGAAGGTTAGTGTACAATTGCTTCTTTATAGTAGATGAGTCTTGAGTCTATGGTATAGAGACATCAGAGCTAGAGTATAGATACTCGTTAGAGAACGAGGGCACTGATCGTGACCACCTCGAGCAGTCATAAGGAAGCCTACCTTCTCATCGATGACTGACTCAAAGCTGTAGTGATGTGTCTGGTTCTTCGACCTGAGGTGCATCGATAGTTCACCTTAAGGGTGTTATAGTTTGACTACATCATGACTTACTCTCCTAGGCATTCGAAATCTTGAGGTGTATGTTGGCTATAGCATGTTCATTGTAGAAATTGGATCGCACCAAGAGAGAATCTATCTACCTCGATGGATGAGGAGCAGCCCTATGATGATCATGAAAATCAAGTCCATAAGCCCACGACAGACAGTAAAATAATAGAAAGAGTTTCTATTAAGATTTTCACATCAGACTTGAATCGAATGATTAAATCATATGATAGAAATTAGGGTTTGACGAGTTCACCTTAACCCTAATGTGATCAGGACTCAAGATAGAAGAACTTTATCATACAAATAGCTACACTGGAAGGTTCATTTTCAGTTTTGATGGGTTGCCACCATATACTGCTAGGTATCACTGGTGGATTTTGGGAGCAATTAGAATGATTTAGATGATCGATCATTCCAGTTGTCTAAATTAGAAGAGTTCTGATCCACCGAAAGAAGTTTCAATGATGTCGATGATGGAGATCACGATATATCCCATTACCATATAGAACTGAATCTAACTGGACCGCACAAATAAGGGTTTAGATCTGGATATCATCAATTGGACTAACTCAGTTCAATTGATTTAAATTAGATTCAGTTAGGTTCAAGAAAACCATGCTAGCACACGATTGAACCTAACATTCTCCTTTTACTATCATTAAAAGTTATCTCGACTGAGCCAAATGTATTTATGCTTACTCAGGTACCTTTACTTGATCTGACTAGAACTTATCTAAATCAGAAAAGGATTGTCTTAATTTATAAGATAAATTTGAGACAACACCTATCATTTTCGTCACCTGCTAATTCTTATCCTTTGACTTTGCTCAAACATTGACATTTGATCCTTGGACATCTGCCCATGTGTCATGCACTTATTGGAGAGCAGATAGGGGCTTGTCCTCTTACTAAAATTTGGAAAGGAGGGGGCACATGCCTAGGATGGTGTGCGCCCATGGATAGGGATGCCTGAAGTCCCATACGGATGGGACTCCAGGTTGCTTCTTGGATTCAACTTAGGTGACCCCTACCTATAGACTTTGACCAGTCTTAGGTGCCATCTATGAATGAATTTATGGGGCTCTCATCTGATTGGATCAAGTGATGTCATTCCATCAATCAGATTTAGATATGATTGCACGAAGCAACGCGATTGGCCAGGATGATGTGGCACTGCATGGCATAGCAGGGTCTATAAATAAATCCTATCTATGCCCGACTTAAAGAGAGTTCTCTTAGCCATGCCACAAGGTTGCCCCTCTTCCTCCTCCATGCCATTTTTTGATCCTCTCTCTCCTCTCCACGTCCAAGGGTAGTTGGGCTCCAGTTTGATGCGATCCAGGTAAGAAAAAGCTGACGAGAAAGGAAAAAGGCAGCACTGCTATAGAGACGACTACTGATCTTCAGAAGGAGTTTTGAAGATCCTCCAAATTAGATCTAGATCTAATTTTTAGAGAGATGATAAAGAAGAAGAAGATCTTCAGATTCAGCCTAAGTTGACACCGATAGAGGCCAGGCGCTTGCGTGGCTAGATCCAGAACCTCAGGCATTCAGTAGCATCATCAAAGGGTAATCGGATTACCCACATCAAGGTATAAATTAAATTAGATCTAATTTATTTTTATTTTTAGTTTTAGATCTATAAAATTAGATCTAAAATATCTCAAATCTGATATGGATGCTTAAAATTTTTTTTTGAAATATCTCTCTTAATCCGATCAGATCTGAACGAACCTGATCAGAGAAATCAGGATTCCTCTTCAACTGATGTCAGAGCCCAGCTCAATAAAAATTACTTAGATCTTATTTTTAATTTATTTTAACCTAAAAATTAGATGATTTTAGATATCACATGAGTTGTGATTAGATCTAAAATCAAAAAAAATTAAAATTTAATAATTTAGATCTAAGTTCTTCAATATGCATGACTAGTTGTAAAATAGAATAGTTCTGTATGTAGTCTTGCATGATCATGATTTACTTTGATTAAATTATAATTTTAGATCTATTTATTTTTTATTTTTTGATGATTATAAATATTATAATAAAATCTAAAAAATAGAAAATAAAATTATTTAATTTTTAGATCATATGAGATATGATGATTGCATTCTAGACTAGTTGCAGAATAGTTCTACATAGTTCTCTAGATTAGAATTTATTTTGATGTGATTAATTTAAATCTAATTTTTTAGATAATTATGAGATAATTTAGATCTAAAAAACATGCATGCATGATACATGAGATGTATACAAAACTTATATTAAGTTAGATCAAATTTTATATATGAGATATATGATGTAGATCTAACTAGTTTTGTAGATTTATATTTTTTATTAAGGCGTTTCCCTTGGCTGTCTGGTTATAAAAATAAAGTAGGGTTTAAATATCCTCTCCTCCCATCTGATGGGATGTTCTTATGATGTGTAAAGGTGCTGCGCGTTCGTCCTTAATCAGAAATCAAGAACTTACTTTCTACAAAACCCTAGATCCTGAAATCCTAGGATTTTATTTACATGTTTTATTTATGAATCCTAAACTTAATTAAAAATTAAGATTATAAAATAATAATTAGGTCTAGAATTAAGAATTTTAGATCTAAGACATATTCATAATATTGGATTTGGGCTTGGGTAGCTCAATTAGGTCTAAGCAGTTGATCAAACCGAATCAAGAGTGATTAGATGGGATCAATAGTGCTTAAATTGACTAGCCTAATAGGATTAAGTTTGGATCAAGATCGAGTCACGTGAGTGAGTGATTGATCAAGCTAAGATCTAATTAGGCTCAGTGGTTAGAGTCTAGATTGTAGGCTAACCCAATTGATTCTGGCTCAACAGTTTGGTATCTAAGGTAAATCTGGCAGATACAATCGACTGATTTTTAATTAGAAGCTACTCAACTAGAATGCATTCTTATTGAGTTAATGGCATATCCCTTCCATCAGTCTCACTTACCTAGCCATGTTTGTTGGCTCAGTTTTGATCTGAGGTAGTCAATAATCTGAGCTAACCCATGCCACTAGGTTAGTCATAATGGTTATGACTATGTCAAGTCTAGTTTAATAAGACCTAAATCAAATCTTCCTAAGAAAAGATTAAGTCTAAGGTCTTCTACCATTATATATGTGCGGGCCCTTCCCGAGGTTGATTGTTCTCGATTGGTTACAGTGGTTTAGTTGCACCAGGAAGACGCAACCATATCTATTAGGCATTGGATGCTATGGGCTAGAGGATGGATTGGGCTCAATATTTTAGATACGATGAGAGACTCAATTAGAAATCCAATCTATGCAAATGGTGGGTCTGACTTAACTAAGGAGTGGATCAATATTTCGGGCATGATGAGATTCATGAATTAGAGACCAAGTTTGGGTGCACCATGATTAGAGAATCATTGAACAAGAGTTGTTCACTCATTGGCTAACCCATCACCAATAACTGTTAGGTGAGGTGATGAGTCAGTTGGTGGGACCGCACCACCCACTAGAAATCATTAATCATGGAGATTTTTACATCTCTATAGAGGGAGTGTAGGGATCCGAGAAAATAGTGAGAGCTAATTTATTTAAAAATAAAATTTTTAAATAAATTAGTTAAGTCTTAATTATAATATCTAACTAAAAACTTTGACTCTCTATAGAAAAATATCTGCATCCAATCCATTAGCACGAATCCTGGACACCCATAGACCGATCAGATAAAATTACAAGAATTGGCTCTGAAACTTCAAAATCATTTTGGGTTTCGAGAAGTTAACTCATGTATTGGACCAGGATCCTCCCACCATACCAGCCCATCCATCCGCTGAATAGAGAGCATCTTTGGATAAGCGGACAGACGAAGATAACAAGGCCAGATATTATATGTTGGGCTCGATGTCTGATGAACTTCAGTACCAACATGAAGATATCAGGACTGCTCGCCAAATGTTGGCTCACCTACAAGAGATGTTTGGTGAATAGAGTCACACAGCCAAGTATCAAGTCACTAAATGACTTTTCAAGGCTAAGATGCATGATGGATAGTCAGTCCAAGATCATTGTCTGATGATGATCAAGAATTTGGAAGAGCTTGAGAAGCTCTGAGTGAAGTTGGACTTGGATCTACAGAATGATATAATTCTGCAATCTTTGACTGATGCGTATGGGCAGTTCATCATGAACTACCATATGCATAAACTTCAAAATTTCGTTGGCCAAACTTATGAACATGCCGGCCACCACTGAGCTTTTCGTGAAAGGTTCTAAAGGCACAGTGCTTGCTATAGAACGGACTTCTTCCAAGAAAAAATCTTTTGGAAAGAAGAAGAAGTCTGTGAAAAAGCAGAAGGTGGAAGGAGGAAAGAAGCAAAAGACAGAGCTGAAGAAGAAGTCCGCTGACAAAGGAAAGTATTTCTATTGCAACAATGATGGCCACTGAAAGCAAAACTATCCTACTTACCTGGCCACCCTAAAGAAGGGAGCAGATCCTTCTGGAGGTATGCTCGTTATTGAGTCTAACCTTATGATTTCTTCTACATCCAGTTGGATGCTTGACTCTGATTCTAGTGCTCACTTATGCACTTCTATGCAGGGTCTTGAGGATAGCAGGAGGCTGAGGGATGGTGAGATGATCCTGTGTGTCAAAATGGAGTAAGAGTTGTTGCCATGGCCGTGAAAACATACCCTCTTCAACTACCATCTGATTTAGACTTAGTGTTAAAAGACTGTTATTATGTGCCTACAGCAAGCAGGAATTTGATTTTTGTTTCTTGCCTTGCATTAGAAGGCTATGTAATTAGTTTTCTTAAGGATCATTGTAACATTCTTTATAAAAGAAATAAAATTACAAGTAGTTTCCTTATTAACGGTCTTTATCAGCTATATATTGATGTATTTATTTTTAATATTGAGCAAAATGTGAATACCATAAAATGCCCTAGAGATAGTCCAAATGATAGGTATCTATGTCACCTAGGACTAGGTCATATAGCAGAAGATAGGATTAATAAATTGGAGAAAATTAGGCTATTGAGTCCATTGACTTTCGAGTCATATCCAATTTGTGAATCTAGTCTTCATGGCAAAATCACTAAGCTTTCTTTTGTAGGACATGGGGAAAGGGCCATGGATCTTCTTGCCCTAGTACATACTGATGTGTGCGGCCCATTTGATGTGCCGACTAGAGGCAACTTTGTGTACTTCATAATCTTTACCAATGATTTATCTAGGTATGGGTATGTGGATCTTATGAGACATAAGTTTGAAGCTTTTGAAAAATTCAAAGAGTTTAGACATGAAGTAGAAAAGTAAACAGAAAAACCCATTAAGATTTTTTGATCAGATCGAGGAGGTGAATACCTTAGTTGGAAATTTCTGGACTATCTCAAAGAAAATGACATAGTCTCTCAATGGACTCCACTTGAAACACCTCAACTCAATGGGATTTCAGAACGGAGGAACCAGATTCTATTAGATATGGTTCGATCCATGATGAGCTTCATAGATCTCCCTGATTTTCTTTGGGGATACTTTTTGTTAACTGCAACATACTGAATAGGGTTCCTTCTAAAACCATTTCTACCACACCGTATGAGATATGGCATGGTAAGAAACCAAGTCTGAGTCATCTCAGAATTTAGGATTGTCTGACTTATGTCAAAAGACAACAAGAGGAGAAGTTAGACTTTAGGTCTTTTAGAGCTCGATTTATAGGATGTCCTAAAGACTCATTAGGATATTATTTCTACATTCCAAAAGATCACAATGTGATTGTGAATCGACATGCCATCCTTCTTGGAAAATAGTTTATTCAAGATAGTGGCATTGAAAAGCAGATCAAGCTTAAGGAGAAAGTCTCATAAGAGCAATGAGCTAAGAACCAAATGGAACCAAATTAGGTTAAGCCAATCCATTCACTACCTCCTCCACCTTGTAGATCAGAAAAAATTTTTCATCCTCCTAAGAAGTACATAGGTACTATTTCAGAGAAAGTAGAGAAAATGTTTCTCGTAGGTAATAGAATTCATTATGATGATCCCAAAACCTATAACGAGGTGATATCGAATATCGACTCCGAGAAATGGTTAGAGATAATAAAATCAGAAATTGACTCGATGTACTCAAACCAAGTCTAGACCTTGGTAGATCCACCAGAAGGTATAGTACCTATTGGATGTAAATGGATCTACAAGAGAAAGATTGGTGCAGATGAGAATGTGGAGACATTCAAAGCTAGACTAGTGGCAAAAGGTTATAGTCACTTTAAGCGAGAATGTCCACTTTGGAAGAAGTGCAAGAAAGGAAAAAACTCAGATTCCATCGGTTTAGTCACTACAAGTGAAGAGTCGGATGAGCTCTTGATGGCTTTGGAGGAGCCCACGGGGTGCGGTATATCTGAGATAGTTTTGGACAGGTTTGTAGAGTGTGGTGGGTCTGAAAAGGCAATGATGGTGTCCGAGATGCAGCGGTAGCCTCAGTAGTGTAGCATTGAGTGGTTGTCCTTGGAAAACTTGGTTACAGAATCAGCTTCTGTAGCATCAGGGGAACTTTGGTTTCAGAGGTGGCTTCATAGATGGAGAAAGATATGACACAAGTTCAGACTGGAGGAGTACAGGAGGATCAATATCCTAGCACCAAAACTGAGAATGCATAGTTTTAGGTGGAGCAGCACATGCAGGAGGATAGGTAAAGTTCTGAGGAGATCGTGTCAGGGTTTGCAGCAGATGCTGGTATAGGATTGCTGTAAATTCTCTAGAAAAATCCAAGATAGTTGATGCAGCTGCCAAGCTGAAGGATGCTTACAACTGTAAGGATGGTGCATAGAAGCAAGCCAAGGTCTTCAGCAGTGGAGGTGGTCATCCCAAAGGCCTTAAAGGAAGCTCAGCAGCTGAAGAAGAATGGCGGTGGTAAGGTGTGTACAAGTAGCTATTAGGGCATGCATCGATAGTAGATTTGTGTAGGAAAACATTGCTAGGTGTGCCAAGGCTTGGACGCACTAAGATGGAGATTGTAGGATTTGATGTGGTGCTCTCAAGCCTTAGGAGACCATAGGAAGAGCCAGAGTGTTGGCTCTGGAAGACTAGGATAGGTGTGAGTCCTAGGGCTAGGATAGGAGTTATCCTAGGTGAAGGCAGTGTGTAGCCCTACATGGGCTTGAGGTTCAGATGAGAGGATCTTGAGAGGCTAGGTAGGTACTCTAGAGACCTAGGATACAAGATGGAGCAAAAAATCAAAGCCAAGAAAAAGAATTAGCCAAGATAGAGGCTGATACATAGGTAAGTCGGCTTGAATACACAGTCGAGCTGGCTTGAGCTGAGATCGAGCTGACTCAGGGTGTAGTCGAGTCGGCTGTCTTAGGCAGACATAAGATAGGGTTCGGACAAGACACAATCAAGCCAGCTCGGCTACTAAGAGAGCTGGCTCAATGATGGCGAATAGAACTAGATGGGTTTTCTATTTGGATCTAGGATAGGCTTTTATCTTAGGGTCTTAAGGCTTAGACCAAAATGGTATTAAGGGGGCTAACTCATGTATGGGTCGGGTTCAGATCCAGGGGATGAGAGCATGTGAGACATATGTACATGGGCTCGGTAAGTGCTTTCTTGTATTGGATTAACCTAGGAAAGTTTTTCAACTAGGGTTTGAATTTATTAGGGTTCATGTGGTATAGCAAAAATCCTTGGGTATATAAATCTAGGTATTGTATCTTTACAACAGAGTGGAATATAATAGAGCTTTTCTTCCTAAAACTCTCTACTCTTCTCTCTATGGTTCCAAATTTAAGCCCTATGTGCCAGCCATCTACTTTGTTCTTTTTTTCTCCAATAATTGGTATCAAAGAGGTACCAGGATCCAACAGATACCGCCAATCTTTGGTTGTTGGATGATATTTAAAGGTGAAATAGTTGCAGAACAAAAAAATAGTTGGATGAACCTTGGCTGAGATACAGAGGAAAAGGAAGCCTATGATAAACCTAAACAAGTTTGGAACCATAGAAGCAAAGAAAGTATTTAAAAATCAAAAGAGGGCTACAACAAAGGAAGGAATTGGGAGACAAAGTCCAGTACAGAGAGCTTTAGTGTACAAGCAAAAGTGACTTGGGGTAGGAGCGCAAACTTGACCACTTGGCCGAAAAAGCTTCAATTCGTACACCAAGGGGACCCCATACTGAACCCTTATCAGGGAAAGATCCTCGAAGTGCAAGGAATAGGGGATGGTCTTGGGTATGAAGGTTGGACGGGATGCTCCCCTAAGGTCAACTTCTTCCCTAGAGATGGGGATTTAGGAGTTTGGTTCAGCTAGGCTCTTAGAACCAGTAGACCAAGACATTTTGGAAGACATCTGGATCAAACAAAATTTGAAAAATCCTAAAAAATTAGAAGAAAAGGGTTGCAAATATCTTGAAAAAAACTCAGGAAGACCAATAAGCTCCTATGAAGAAATCGAAAGGAGAAAAACTTGAGAAAAGCAAAGAAATGCAGGAAAAGAGTTGGGAGACTAACCTAAGTTGGTCGAATCACTCAAGGGAACGATCGGAAAAGCGAAAAGCAGGGAAGTGAGATGTTGACGGTCGGAGAAATTACGATGGAGGAAGGATGGGGTGCCCGAAGGATATGGAGAGTGGAAGAAGAAGAAGAAGAGCATTGATTAAAGTGATGAGTTGGGCGTGAGGGAGATGTTTAAATAGCCGAGAGAAATCAGAGGAGGTTATGATTGTAGATCCTGTCCATCCATTCATTATTTGCCACATGTCCTGGTCATCATGCTTGTAGATGAAGCATTTATGGTGCCATACTCGAAGCATCGTGCAAGGAGAAATTTCAAAGCAGACATCCTTTTAGGTCATTCAACAATAAGAAAGCTTCGGTGCCAATTTGGAGATGGCAAAAATTTTTCATCTTCTAAGAGCAGGAAACTGACATCGGACTTTGGTAGTCGCAATTTTGTATTTTCTTCATTCGAACTTCGAACTCAAGAGTAGAGGGACAAATGTTGGGAGTAAAATAGCTCCTACCGAAGTTTGGATGACCTCCAATGCATGTTTGCTGGACAACCTTCTCTGTCATGGTCAGCAACCTCCCTCCAATGATTGCAAAACTTATCAATGACATGATGAACTTCATCCATCCGAACTTAAATAGTGAAGAAAGTTGTTAACTGACTCTAGTCCTAGTATTAGCAGAATCTCATTGAATATTAAATCCTAGCACCATCTGTCTTTGTTTATGGTTGACCTTGAGAGCGGTCGAATTTCTTCACGGTAGATAGCATATCTCATCAACCTTATGTCAAGAACCCCATCCAACCGAATTCCTCTCCAGTCAAATTTTATTTTGGTTGAGCTTCTTTGCTCTACTTTATGGATAGTAGCCAACCTTGAAAGTGGCCGAGCTCCTTCATCCCTTTTTGATAATTGCAGATCTAGTCAGCTTATATCGTGCATATCAGTTGGACAAGTCTAATTTCCAATCCAAAATAGCAGCCACTCCACAAATAATGAATCCTAGCATTCCTTCAATCCAAACTTTAGGCTGACCTTGAATATTGGCCGAATCTCCTCCAGAAGGTAGGATTATGATTCTAATCAAAGGATTTATTGTCTTCTCTAACTTTCAGTCTAGAATAGTTATCTACTCTTGGCCAACCTTGATAGTGGCAGAACTCCTCAAGACGTTGTAGACAACACCCATAGACTAACCGACTGTAGGTTCACTGTTTGATTATCTGATAGCTAATCTTCAAGCTCAGCCAACAGACTTTGAGTTCTTCCCAGCATGAACAGTTTGTCCACGAATGTAGAAATCTTCAATCTTTTGTCCAAACTCTAATAAATTAACTCTAACTGCCTACGAGTCATGATAAATGATAGCCCACTCTTTGTAACAAATTTCATGTGATCCGAACGGCCTACTGACATTCTATTATGTCTGTCACTTTCATTCTGTTATGAGCTCTGCCTATATAAAAGATCCTCTAGATATGTTTCCTTTCCTAAGTACTAAGCTCTTCTCTCCACTCTAAATTCTTCTAAGTACTCCATTCTTGTTGGCCAGAGAACTAATTTGATCGTCAAAGGGTCCTATCGGAGCCATCCATCTCTAGTTTGGACTTCATCTTGCAGGTCTCGCAGTGGCCTCATCTTCTCCTGCTCCAGTGAATTTTGATGTTAGCATCTTTTTCTGTGCTAATAGAAGGAATCAGATTCTATTAGACATGGTCCAATCCATGATGGGTTTTGCCAGCTTGCTGATATCCTTCTGGGGATATGCACTCAAATCGGCTTACTATCTTCTAAATAAAGTTTCGATTAAGTCTATAGCTAAAATCCCATATAAGATATGGACAGGACGTAAGCCAACATTCTCACACCTTAGGGTTTGGGGGTGTCCGACTTACATCAAACTTTTAATGACAGACAAACTTGGATCTAGGTCTAATAAATGCACATTCATAGGGTACCCAAAAGAAACCAAAGGGTATTACTTCTACTATTCTAATGAACAAAATATGTTTGTCAGCCTTAAGACAATCTTTTTAGAAAAGAAGTTCCTTAGTAAAGGAACTGTTGCCTCTAAGGTTGAACTTGAGGAAGTTCAGTAGATAAAAAAACTAACGTAGTTAGCTGAACTAAAATAGGATTTCATTAGATCAAAACTGGAGCCTAGTATAACTGCACTATTATGGAGATCTTATGGAGTACCATATCAGCCAAATAGATAGTATGGTTTCTTAGTATAGGATGATGATCCCATCAAACTTGATAAGAACAATGAGGATCTGATCACCTACATGGATGCTATGCAGAGACCTGATTTGGATAAATGGCTTGAGGCCATGAAATTCGAGATGGAGTCTATGAAGATCAATGATGTGTGGATATTGGTTGACCCACCTGAATGAGTTAAATTCATTGGGTGTAAATGGATCTTCAAAAGAAAGAGGAATACAGATGGAAGGGTGTAAATGGATCTTCAAAAGAAAGAGGAATACAGATGGAAGGGTGGAGATCTATAAAGCCCATCTGACTGCTAAGGGGTATCATCAACGTTATGGTGTTGACTATGATGAGACGTACTTTCCTATGGCAATGCTCCAATCCATTTGGATTATGCTTATGATAGCTGCCCATCTAGACTATGAGATCTGGCAGATATATGTGAAGATAGATTTTCTAAATAGAGGACTGATCGAAGAGGTGTATATGATATAACATAAAGAGTTCATATTTACAAATGAGTCCAAGGTGTGCAAGCTTCAGAGATCCATTTATAGATTGAAGCAGGTATCTTGGAGTTGGAACATGCATTTTGATAAGATAATCAAAATATATAACTTTATTAAGAATGGAGAGGAGCCCTGCATATACAAGTGGGTAAATGGTCTGATAGTAGTATTTCTTATTCTATACATGGATGACATTCTCTTAATCGGAAATGATGTCCCTACACTGAAGGATGCAGTGCAGAATTTGCAGTGCTACTTTCAAATTTTTTTTAAAAAAATAGCAAAGATGTAGCAGAAGAAGTAATTAATCTAATTAATTACTTATTGATCATATCAAAATATTAAATCCTATAAAAAAGATCTAAACATAATATGCATGCATTTATATAGATCGAAAAATAAAACTATGCAGCAAACTATTTACTACATCTATGTATTCATAACACTATCTTTTCGTGGATAGCTAATCATCATAATCTGAATCCATCAAATAATGCTCTGGTGTCACACCATAGCTGCACATGTGTTCGGCCTCTATGATTGGTTCACATAGAGCTCCTGGTTCTGATCAACCCCACTAGAGTGCTAGCTCCTCGATGGGGCCTTCGATGGTTGATCACGATCGATCCGATCGATCATCCATATTCTAATTTTTTGGATACTCCAAAAAATCAAAACTCATTCTTTGGAGGATGATGAAATAATGTACAAAGTTTGGTGGTAATCCGATGCTCACAACACTCAATCTCTCCACCCGAACTCAGATTCCCAAATCTTGCGTTTCACTTGGCACAAAAACTCTGACGCACTGAAAACCCTCTCATGCCCTCTTTGTGTAGAATATTTCAATGAAATAAGTATTTATGGAAAGATGATAATCAAAACTATAAACCTTATTTTGGTCATATCTAAAAATTGAGTGTTCTTAGAGACAAAAATTAGAAGAAAATAGAGTCATGAAGGAAAAATAAAGTGCTATAGGACCCTAATTACCTTTACTCAAAAATTTTTTTCATCCAAAACCAATGCCCAATGACTTTCAAATTTTTACCATAGAATTGTAGCCCCTCTAGCTTTGTGCACAAAAATCCTCATAATTTATTGCTTGAAAAATTAGTAGAAATGATGTGTGGAGTGGATAGATTAAGATTGATTGAACTAGTTTCAACCAACTTCTAGTATTTGAATTCAAAAGCAAGCCTATCCAATTCCAATGCCCATACCACCTATTTCACACACAGAATAACTTTCCTTCTACATGCATGCCCATTTTTCATAAAAAAATTGGTGACCAAAAAGAGAGAAGGGCATGGAGATAAGGATTGAGAGAGAGAGAGGTTTCAACCAAACCAACCTCTATGAATTCAAAATTCAAAAAGGTTTGAACTGGTCCAACACTTGACCAGGTCAAAGAGAGAAAGAAAGGGGGCACAAATTCCTTCTCTTCATGAGAGAAACTTATGTAAAAAATAAAGGATGGCATGGTCAAGGAAGAAAAGTCAAACATGTGGTGGCGCATGGGGATGTTTGAATTCAAACAGGGTTTGAATTAGTCCAAGTTGGTTTCAACCAAACCAAACCAACTAGACTAAATTAAATGCAACCAAATTAGGCTTAACCCAACCTATTTAATTTCTAATTAAATTTAAAATTAAATTGGTCCAGCCCCTGATCAAATCAGGATCAAATCTCTCTTAGTGATTAGGTCAACTCATGACCTAATCGGGTCAAACCCAATCGAATCTAATTCAATCAAACTTGATCAAATTTTCATCATTCAATCAAATTGAGCTAATCAATAATCAAATTACTAATTAATCCTTCAATAAACATAGAATCCCAATCGGATGGGAGTCTGGGCAATAGAGTCCCATCAGTATGAAACTCTCGAAGAGTCCCAATCTAGTGGAACTTTTGAACCTAGTATTCCAAATGAATGGAACTCATGATCATAGAGTCTCAGACCAATGGGATGAAGAAAAAAATCTATTTTTTGGATCAGATTTATTTAGATCTGATTGGATCAGGAGAGATATTTCAAAAAAATTTTCTCTGAGATCCAAATCAAATCTGAGACTCCTTAGATCTTATCTTATTGATCTAATAATAAAAATAAAATAAAAATAAATAATAAATTTAATTTAATTATACCTTTATTTTGGATAATTCAGTTATCCTATGATGATTTCGATATTTGCCTGAGGTTCTGGATGTATCCATGCAGGCGCCTGGCCTCTACCGGTATTCACTTGGGCATGATCTGGAGATCTTCTTCTTCTCAAACAATCCTCCAAAAATTATATATAGATCTAATCTTGAAGGACTTCAAAACTCCTTTTGAAGAACTACTATTATCTCTTGCAGCAGTGCTGTCTTCTTCCTTTTCTGGTGCATTTCACTTACTTGGGTCGCACCTTATTCGTGCCCAAAACCCCTTGGGCATGGAGAGAGAGAGAACTAGAGGATGGCATGGAGAATGAGGGAGAGAGGCTTTGTGGCATGGGCTAAAGGTAGAACCATTAATAACCTAAGCGCAGATAGGGTTTGTATAAATTATGCTATGCCATGCATTATCACATCATCCCGGCCAATCAGGGCTCTTTGAGCAAGCAGATCTAAATCTGATTGATGGGATGACATCATCTAATCCAATCAAATGAGTGACCCTCAAAACCCTCCTATGGTGGCACCAAGACTGGGTCAAATAAGAGTTTTTGGCACCACAGAGTTTAATCCCCTGAAGCAACCCTGGATTTCCATCTATATAGGACTCCTACTTTATCCTTATGGGAGACACGCCTCCCTAGGCATGCATCCTCTTCCTATCTGCATTTAGTAGGGGGACAAGACCCCAAGTACTCTCCTATAGGTGCATGACACATGGGTGGATGTCCAAGTATCCAAGGTCAATATTTGACCAATGTTCGAAAATAGAAATTAGCAGATGATCGAAAATGGCAGGTGTTATCTTAAATTTATCTCATAAATTAAGACCATCCTTTTCTGATCTGGATGAGCTTTAGTCAAATCAAGTAAAGGTTCCTGGGTGAGACCAAACATATTTGGCTCAGTCGAGACAAGCTTTAATGATTATTAAAGGAGAACATTAGGCTCAATCATGTGCTAGCACGATTTTCCTGAACCTAATTGAATCTTATTTGAATTAATTAAATTGGGTTAGTCCAATTGATGACATTCAGATCTAAACTCTTATTTGTGTGATCCAGTTAGGTTCAGTTCCGTATGGTAATGAGATATGTTGCTATCTCTATCATCGAAATACCTTCCGATGGATCATAACTGTTGGCACAAAATCTGCCCATCACTAGAGTTGAAGCTAGATTTGGAGAGGACGAGGTCACTGTCAGGATCTGCAAAATAAGTCTCTTTCGAAGTCTGAGGTGGTGGCTCCGGCAAGACCCTCCGAAGATCAAGTCAGCTCTTTCGGCCAATAGACATGGAATACGTGGAGAAATTTTAGCTGAGTTTTTAGAAAGAAAAGGAGAGCTTCAGGGAGAAAGCATATCTAGAGGATGTCTTATATGGATGAAACCTATAATAGACTAATAGTGACAGTCGTAATCATCCGGTAGTGGGCCGTTCAGGGCCACATAGAGTTTATTATGGGGGATAGTGCCTGTTGTCGTGATATGTGAGCCTATCGAGATCCAATGGCCAAAGCTCGGATGGAAGAGATTGATGGTTCTTTTGGCTATATTAAGGATGAATGTCGAGATCCTCTGGGGTTGCTGGATGGAGTTTGGAGGGAGTTTAGCTATTTGGAGGAGTTATCTATTTGGAGGAGAAATCTAGGAGGAGTTCCACCATTGGAGGAGTTTGGCTGAAGGAAATGTTCGGTAGGAGTTTGACTGTTGGAGGAGTCCGATTTGGGGAGGAGTCTAGCTAAAGAAGAAGTTCAGAAGGAGTTCAACTACTAGAGGAGTATGGCTAAAGGAGAAGTCTGGAAGGAGTTCGACCATTGGAGCAGTCCGACTGAAGGAGAAGTCCGGAATGAGTTTGACTATTGGAGGAGTCTGATTGAAGGAAAAGTCTGGAAGAAGTTCGACCATTGGAGTCTGACTGAAGGAGAAGCTCGGAAGGAGTTCAACTATTTAAGGATTCTAGCTAAAGGAGAATCTCGGGAGGAGTTCGACTGTTGAAGGAGTACGGCTGAAGGAGAAGTCTGGAAGGAGTTCGACCATTGGAGGAGTCCGACTGAAGGAGAAGTCTGGAAGTAGTTCGACCGTTGGAAGAGTCCGACTGAAGGAGAAGCCTAGAAGGAGTTCAACTATTAGAGGAGTCTAGCTGAAGGAGAAGTTTGGAAGAAGTTCGACTATTGGAGGAGTCTTGAGGTTTAACCATGGAGGCTGCTGCTGGGCGGGATTCTTCCAAAATCAAGCATCCAGTCGAACTTCGGTAGGAGCGGGTTTATCCGCAACACTAGTCCCTATAATCCCGAGTTTAAAGTTCAAGGAAAGGGAGTACCGAGTATGACTGCCAAAGTCCCTTTTCATTTCCTACGCTTGCTAGGGCAAGGCATTTCTTGGTGCTTCTATGTTGGTGTCGAAGCTTCATGAATTTAAGACGTCCCGAAGAGATGCCTTTAGACCTCCATGCCAAAACTCTGCCGAGGGTACGGCATCATTCTGGGCCTGTCCACCACCAATCTTTGCCATGATAGAGGGGCATGCATCGGCCATAGGCCGATCAAAGGGGATTCACAATCATAATCACCTAGAATCCTCAGGGCTATTTAACCCATTTCCTTTTCCCGAATCGTTACCTCTCCCAAAATCTTCTTCCTCCTCTTCTTCTGGTTTTTTTCTCTCCATCGCATGAGAGCTTAGGCTTTACTTCCACTTCCTTTGATCCCAGGTGTTCTTCCATCTGTCTTCTATGGCCTTCGTTGTCTCCCTACCTCTTCCAATCGACTTAGGTCAGCTTCGCTATTCTTTTTTGAGTTATTCCTGCATTCTCTGCTTTTCGCTCCTTAGGTCTCTTTGTAGAAGTTTTTTGTGCTTCATTTTCTTAGCTTTTCGAGCATTTTTTATGATTTTGCTTTGATTTGGATATCCATCGAGGAATCCTGGTCGATGTACTCAGGGAGTTTGGCTCCTCTAGCCTTAGCAAACCTATCTCCTAGGGAGGTCGAGCTTTCTGAGTTACACCCTCCTTCCTTTGTATTGGTAGTTATTGTCTGCCAACTTCAGCCTGATGATCTTTCGTTAGCTAGGATTCAGTTCGGTATTCCCTCTAAATACGAGCTCGAACTTCCCAAACCCAATGATAGGACCTGCTCTCCACCTCTTGGTCGAACCTGCCTGTATTTAGAGGCTCTTCGGGCTGGGCTTAGGTTACCCTTACTTTCTTTCGTGGCCAACCTATTTTCTCAACATCTTCCATGCTGCTATGGTGCCAAACTCCTTTAGGTTCATTATAGGATTTCTTCCCTTGTGTACCATGGTAGGCGTCCAACCTACCATTCCCTTATTTCGGACCTTCTTTACCCTCAAACGCCACTTGAGTGCTAAGGATTGGTGGTATGTGTCCTCCCAATTGGGCAGGAAGGAATTACTTAAGGGCACCCCCTTTTCCATCCATGGCTAGAAGGAGAAATTCTTCTTCATCTCAAACCCATCTTTGAGGTTAGAACTTCCTCTGTGGAGGGAGACAAGGAACTTGGTCTGTCGAGCTCCAAGGCTAAAAAGTGTGGATTGCAGTTTGGTCGATATATTTAAGGGCTTTAACATTCCGCCAATCCCCAACCTTTTGGATGAGTAGATCCTATTTAACCTCGACCTCAGTCCCCTAAATTCGGTAGGTAGTCTCTTTTTTTTGTTGGTCGATTGTGTGGTTTTCTTTGTGCAGACCTCGACTTTTCTTTGACCATTCCTAACTTAGATTTTTATCCTTTATAGAGATAACTCCTGAAGAGCGAAACCATCTAACTAAGGGACTTAAATCCCTCAAGAGGAAAGGCAGCCCTGCTAGGGATCTTCCAAAGAAGTCCCGCATTGGTGAGTCCAGCCATGCCATGCCGATCTAGGCCATGCCCACCCGTGAGCCTACTACCACCGTACTAAGCCCGACCCCATCCAAAGACGTCGCTCCATCTGCTCCCCTCTAGTGGAGGAAGCTATGGGGAAAAAGAAGAAGAGGGATATCGGTAAGAAGGTCGAAAGGAGGATTGGGAGCTTCAAAAGTGAGGGTCTCGACCAAGAACAAGCTTCTCTAGATGATTGGAAGGTCGTCCAATCACTCATGAAGGAGAGTATTCTTCCCCACATTGTGAAGAAGATGCTATGGAGGAGCGACATCGAGAGATTCAATGAGTCCTTTGCTACCTACCTTGAGGTAGTCTTCTCTCTCATAATCTTGGTCTAGGGTCTTTTCCATTTTTGAAGTCAGAGCTCCCTAATTTTAACTTGGTTTTCTATCGTAGCTCGGGCATTATCTCTTTGCCCATTCTGAGGTGGTCAATCAATGGTGGGCCGAAGCCTCGAAGGCCCTCAAGAAAGCTCGTGTGGAGGTCATGAAAGCCCAGGCTGAAGTCGAGAACATGAGGGTGGCTTCAGAAATCCAATCCATAGAGGTTGAGTGCCTTCGAGAAGAGTTGAGGATGGAGCATGAGAAGACGATGAACTTGAGGACTGCCTTAGCTCAGGAGGAGGAGTAAAAGAGGAAGATGCAAGAAGGGGTTGGGGTGGTGGTGGAGCGAGTGATCGAAAGCTTCAAGTCCTCTAGGAACATGGTGGACACTAAAATAGCTTTTGCTCGGTAGCCTTCATCGAAGGATTCCAGATCTACCTATAAAGGATCGCTGAGAATTTTTTTGAGGTAGATTTGGATCTCTTGATGGAAGAGCCCGACGACAAAGCCGATCCTTCATCCCTCGGGGTCGGAGTTGTCCCAATCGATGTTTCTTCTTCTTCAGCTGTGGGAACTATCCTGGAAGCTTCCGAATCCATCGTTGCAGCGCCCGAGCCTACCCACGGACTGGACGTGAATGAAGATGCTCCTACCTCTCCTATGGCTGAGCTGCCCGAGGTCTCCTGAAGATTGTGTAGCTTTTTTTTTCTTTTTTTTGCTGATGTATTTAAAAACATCCAAGTAAATAAAAGATAAATTTTTTTTTAGCCTTACACTTTGTGTTGTTATTTGTATGGTTCAGAATGCTCTATACGACCTAGATCATGACTCCCCTCTTCCAGTTGATGCCGATCCTTTGCCCCATGAGGTTTTGATTAGACCACTGATTAGGAGCTTGAAGAAGGAGATTCATCGATTGAAGAAGAAGTCGAGAAAAATTGAGGATGATCTCCAAAAATCGAGAAAGAATGCTTCGAAGCCGACTGTCGAAGTTACCCGCCTTAGGAATCTGCATAGGAAGGACTCCATCAGTTTCAGCATTCAGAAGGGCAGCTTCAAGAAAGAAATAGCCAAACTGAGAAGAAGTGCCAGCAACAAGACTTGAAAGTTAATGGCAAAGATCAGCTCCCTTGAGATCGATGTTACGGTGGTGAAGAAAAAAATGCAACTATTGGAGGGAACTTCATCATAGTCTACCGATAGGGTCCGGTACGATTGGGACTGGTCCAAGAGGTTCTCTAAACTTTAGAAGTAACTTCACAAAGCCGAAGCCTGGAATAATGAGTATAAACTAACTTGGTCGAAGAAGGTGACCAGGCTCGAGCATGAGCTCCGGGCAGCTAATAGAGAGATGAGCCATCTCTAGCAACAACTGGTTGATGGTCAACGGGCTATTTCTAGTGGAGAGTCAGAGGAGATTGCCTCCTTGAAGAAGACCATCGGTGAGCTTTCATAGGCTATCGGAATGGAGAAAGCCAAAGTTCAGGGGTTGAAGCTCCAACTGATCTGTGAGCAACAAGTCGTCCAGGATGCGGAGGCCGAGGATGAGGTCCTAAGGAGGCAGTGGTGGGAGCTCAAGGGCCAGTTCGGATATATCAATAAAGTGTACATAGACAATTTATATAAAAGGAAAGAACTTGAGGAGAAAATCATTAGGTTGAAGTAGGCCTTGGCGATGGCCAGCATCAACGATCCAATGCCTGAGGTGTCCAGTCTATCTTAAGGCTTTGCCTCCTTTTATATATATATTTTTTTGTAATCAGTCTTACCGATCCTTGCCGCGTTGGCTTTCTTGTAATATGTAATCGATTTGATCGACCTTCATTCTACTTGTAATAAATTTAAAATTATAATAAAATAATACCTTGTCCATCGTTGCCTCATGTGAATGCAATGCTCTCCTTCGACCCTTCTCTCTCTCTCTCTCTCTCTCTCTCTCTCTCTTTTCTTACTTTTGTTAGGATGGGGTTCTCCTCCTATTCCTAACGAGGCCGTAGGGGTGTACTAGGATTGGTGTCAGGATCTCTCCCCTCATCCCGCCTAAAGCGAACAAGGCCTTTGATTTTGCTCATATTAGGATGAGGCTCTCCTCCTATTCCTAATAGGCTATAGGGACACATTAGGGTCCTTGTCAGGGCCTCTCCCTCATCTCGTCTAAAATGAACGAGGCCTTCGACTTTGCTGATGTTAGGATGAGATTCTCCTCCTATTCCTAACGGGCCTATAGAGACACATTAGCCATTATCAGGGCCTCTCCCCATCTCATCTAAAATGAATGAGGCCTTCGACTAGCTCATGTTAGGATAGGTTCTCCTCTGCTCCTAATGGGACTGTAGGCAAATTAGACCATTTTCAGGGCTCTTCCTCATCCGTCTAAAATGAACGAGGTCTTGTCTTTGCTCATGTTAGGATGGGTTCTTTCTTATATTTAATGGGCTGTAGGGCACATTAGGGCCATTGTCGGGGCCTCTCCCCTCATCCCATCTAAAGTGAATGAGGCCTTTAATTTTGCTCACGTTAGGATGAGGTTCTCATCCTATTCCTAATGGGCTATAGGGGCACATTAGGATCATTGTCAGGGCCTCTTCCCTCATCTCATTTAAAATGAACAAGGTCTTCGACTTTGCTCATGTTAGGACGGGGTTCTCCTCCTGTTCCTAATAGGCTGTAGGGACACATTAGGGCCATTGTCAGGATCTCTTCCCTCATCTTGTCTGAAATGAATGAGGCCTTCGACTTTGCTCATATTAGGATAAGATTCTCCTCCTGTTCCTAACGTGACTGTATTTATCATGAGATTAAGTTCGGGGGTAGTCCCCCTTTATTACTAATATACAACGAAGATTAGGGTGTTGATGTAGGGGGATTTCAATGCAATCAAATCATCGGTAATACATTCATAGATTTTTTGAATTTAATGGTCGAGGTAGGTCTGCCCCTTCGAGTTCCTTCAAGTAGTATGTCCTCAGTCGGACGACCTTAGTGACCTCGTAGGGTCCTTCTCAATTTGGGGCAAGCTTTCTCTGATTCTGAGATTGAGAGATGCTGGCTCATCGAAGCACTAAGTCCCCCACTCAAAATATTTTACCTCTAACTCTGGAGGTATAATATCAAGCCATCTTTCATCGGTAAGCTGCCATCCAAACTTGGGCTTCCTTTCTTTTTTCTTTCAGTAGGTTGAGGTTTGCTCTGAGGTCTCATAGGTTATGCTGCACATTGAAAGCCACTACCCATGCTGATGGAAGATTAAGTTCGATCGAGATGACTATCTCTATTCCAAAAGCTAAGGTGAATGGTGTTTCTCCAATCGGTAGCCTTTGGATAGTGTGGTATGCCCACAGAACATTATAAAGTTCGTCCGCCCAGGCTCCTCTTGCTCTTTTGAGTCTTATCTTGATGCCTTGCAATAGGGTTCGGTTGGTCACTCCAGCTTCCCCATCTACTTGCGAGTGAGCTACTGACATAAAGTGGTGGGAGATATTCAGACCTTCATAAAACTCAATGAACCTCGCCCCAGCGAATTATCGACCATTGTCTGTTATGATAGTTTGGGGTTGTCCAAATCTACAGACGATCGACTTCCAAAGGAAGTCCTACACTTTGGATTCGGTAATCTTTGCCAGTGGTTCGGCCTCGATCCATTTTGTGAAATAGTCGATGGAGACTAGGAAGGGTCCATTAGGAAGGGTCCAAGAATATCCATTCCCCACTATGCAAATAATCAAGAAGCACTCAACGGGGCAAGCTCGATGGCTGGTTGCCTTTGGACATTTGCATTCCTTTGGCAGCGGTCACATCACCTAACATAATCAACACAATCACCATGCATAATCGGCTAGTAATACCCTTGTCAGACTAGCTTATGAGATAGAGATCTGGCACCCAGATGGCTCTCGCAAATTTTCTCATGCACTTTCCACAGTGCGAAATTGACCTCAGAGGGTCGGAGGCACCTCAATAATGGTAGGAAATATGACCTTTTATACAGCTTATTCTCATAAAGAAAATATCGAAAGGTTTGGTTTCTCAACTTCTAAGCCTCTTTCAGGTCACAAGGAAGAATCCCACCCTTAAGATAAGTGATCAGTGGGTCAATCCAATAGGGCTCCTAGCCAACCTGCATGATGGGCTGCAGTTCTTCTATGCATGGGCATTTCAATATCTCATAATAACTTTCGGAAGCTCGTTAGGGGCTAGGGTGGCTAGCTTGGAAAGAAGGTCGGTCTTAGCATTTTTTGCTCTCGAGATTTATCGAATGCTAAAACTGTCGAAGGTTGGGGTCAAGCTCTTCATCCTTTGAAGATATTTTACCATGCTTTCTTCCCGGGCTTCATAACTACCACTGACCTGCCCCATGACCAGTTGGGAGTCACTGCAAACCTAAAGCCGATCAGCTCCCGATTCTTTGGCTATCCTGAGTCTAGCTATTAGGGCCTCATATTTTGCTCCATTGTTTGTCATTAAAAATTCAAAATGCAGCACGTACTCAGCGATGATTCCTTTCGGATTGATCAGGATCAACACAGCACCTGCTCTAAAAGCGTTGGAGGAGCCATCGACATACAGGGCCCAAAATCTTTAGGAAGATTCATTCTTTCTTCAGAGGAGCTCAAATGCAACTATGAAATGTTGGTTTTATTTTGAAGCTCGACATCATCTGGGATGGTACATTCAACTATGAAGTTGACTGTGCCTGAGCCTTGATTGTTGGTCGAGGTCGATATTTCATATCAAACTCTGTTAATTCAATGGTTCATTTTGTAATTCTTTCAGAAGCATCCATTTGATGAAGGATCACTCTAATCGTCTGGTCAGTGAGGAGCATTATAGCATGTCCATGAAAGTAAGGCTGAAGTCTTCTTGCTGCAATCAGAAGAGCATTAGTCAATTTTTTCAACTTTGTATACCTAGTCTCGGCATCCTTTAGGATCCGACTTATGTAGTAGACTGGTCGCTGCACTTTCACCTCTTCTTTGACCAGGACTGCTGCTAGCACTACATGAGAGACCACAAGGTAGAGAAATAGCTCCTCTCCAAATTTGGATTTGGCTAGTAGGGGGGAGAGCCGAGGTAGTTCTTGAGCTCGTCGAATGCCTTTTGGCATTTCTGAGTTCAGTAAAAATCTTTTGGTTTTTAGAGGATTTGGAAGAAGGGAATGTAGCATTCAGTCGATCTCAAGATAAAATGATTCAAAGATGCCACCTTTTTTATCAGGTGTTGAACTTCTTTGATGGACTTCAGAGCGCTCATCTCTTGGATAGCTCGAATCTTCTTCAGGTTGGCCTCAATCCCTCATCTCGAGACCATGAACCTCAAAAATTTTTCTGAGGCTACCTCAAAGGTGCACTTGATTGGGTTCAGCTTCATCTTGTATTTTCTGAGCATATCAAAAGTCTCTTTAAGGTCAGCAACATGATTGATAGACATTCAACTTTTGACTAGCATGTCGTTGACGTAAACCTCCATATTACGGTCGATCTGCTCCTTAAAGATTTTATTGACTAAGTGCTAATAAGTTGCGCCTGCATTCTTAAGCCGGAAGGGCATGATCCTGTAATAGTAAAAATCATGATTAGTAATAAAAGCAGTCTTCTCCTCATCCTTCAGTGCCATCCGAATTTAGTTGTAGCTAGAGAAGGCATCCATGAAAGTGAGGAGCTCGTAGTCTGAAGTCGTATCCATCAGTTGGTCAATTTTGGACAAAGGATAGCTGTCTTTTTGGCAGGCCTTGTTCAGCTTCTTAAAGTTGATGCACATCCTCCACTTGCCATTGGCCTTCTTAATCAAGACCACGTTAGAGATCCAAGTCGGATAGCTGACCTCTCGAATAAATCCGATGTTAAGAAGCTTGTTGACTTCTTCTGCTATTGTCTTCTGCCTTTCCAGTGCATGGCCCCAAACTCTTTCTTTCACAGGTCGATGCTTGGGATCAATGGCCAGTTGATGTTCCATAACCTCAGCGTCAATCCCAGGCATATCTGCCAAAATCCAGGCGAAGACTTCAGCATTTCTTCTTAAAAAGGTGATGAGCTACTCCCAAACTTCATCTTCCAGATTGGAGCCAATTTGCACCGTATGCTCCACATTTCCATCATTCAGGGGGACGATCACAAGATCTTCGATGGGCTCACCCCGTTCTTCGGTAAGGTCATTGCGAACATCAAGTCTGTCAACTGGGCAAGGGTTAAGTCGAGTACCATTTTGCAAGACAATGGAGTAGCAGTATCGGGCTAATGCTTGATCACCTCTGATTTCACCTATTCTGTTGTTTATTGAAAATTTTATCTTTAGGTAATAGGTCGATACCATGGCCCGTAGTGCATTCAAACCAGGTTGGCCGAGGATTGCATTGTAAGTGGAGGGGGCTTTCACCATCAAAAAGTCAACTCATGCTTTTGTTTGCTTTGGATATTGCCCTGCAGTCACAGTTAGAGTTATCATTCCCTCCACTAACATAGTGTCGCCAGTGAAGCTGACCAATAGAGAGCTCAAGGGTCCCAGATGATTATTGGGTATGGATATTTTAAAGAAAGCATCATAATACAGATTGTTAGTGGAACTTTCATTATCTACCAAAATGCGATGTACATCATAATCAACAATGTTTAAAGAGATTACAACCACGTCGTTGTGTGAAAATTGGACTCCTCAGGCATCCTCGTTGGTGAAAGTGATGGGCTCCTCAGTCCTCCACCTCTTCTCAGGCTATGTCGATCCGCTAGTCTCTCCACGCCGAAGTCCCCTCGAGATGGTGTTAATGATACCAATCGAGGGTCGATCTTCTCGCTGCTCCTTGCCCCTCAGTGGTTCTGGTGATGGGGGTGCTCTCGACCAATCCTCTCATCCTTTCAACTGACGTCACAGGAATCGGCCAGCCTACTGCACCTGATTGGCTCCTCAATCTCATCTTGGAGCTGGATGCACTCTTCTATATCGTGATCGTGATCACAGTGGTAGAGGTAGAACTTGCTAGGACTGCACTTGCCTGGGTGAGTGCACATCTTTTTCAATCTTGGTAGTTGCTCCCTGATCTCCATTAGTACTTGGATTTTTGGAGCATTAAGAGGGGCGTAGTTGTGAAATCTTCTAAAGGAAGAGCTCCATCGCTCCCTTCTATTTGAGCTTCTTTGCCTCTGGACCTGGGTAGGAGTTTGGTCCTACTTACGCTCTGGAGGAGGTCGGGAGCATGGTCGAGCTCTACTCAATTTCTCTTTAGTCATGGGCACATTCGGTTCGTTCGCCTGCCTCTCCTTGGTGGCTTCATTATCCCTGGCCTTAAAGGCCTCCTCAGCTCGGGCATAACCTTCAACCCAAGCCAGCATATTGGCAAAGCCCTGGGGTACTTCTTCTCTAGGATGAATAGCAAATCATTCTTCTGAATGCTATCCTTGAGTGCGGCCATTGTAATAAACTGGTCCAGGTTTCGGACCTCCAATGTAGCAGTATTAAACTGGGTGATATAAGCTCGGATAGATTTTTCCTTCTTCTACTTGATAGTCATCAGAGAATTTGAACCTCGATGGGGACGTCGGCTGCTAATGAAATGAGCCACAAACTGATGGCTCATTTGATTGAAGAAAAGGATGGTACCCGACTTAAGGGTCGAATACCAATTTCTGATGGCTCCCTTAAGGGTGGACGGGAAAGTCCGACACAAAATGACATCTGGCATGCCGTGGAGTGTTATCATTATTTGAAAGGCCTTCAGATGGTCGATCGGATCAGTGGTTTCATCATAACTTTCAAACTAAGAAAGCTTGAAGTTCGGTGGGATCGGTTCCTACGTAATCTTCTGAGAAAAAGAAGGGTCAGTACAAATATCATTACCATGGGAGGAGGTAGTATGACAGAGTTCTTTGATTCGTCAGCTCATTTTCTAGAGCCTTTGATCTAGAAGATCTTCACGATCATTGATTTTCAGAATTTTTTGGTGAAATTGTGGCAAGGCTCCCCCCGGGGTCGAGTCATGGTCTGAGCAAAAGCTCTCTATCCTCTGCTTCCCATTTTCGGGGGTCACCGACCGACTAACCCAAGTCGGCCACCCCTAGATCGGATTCTCTGGCTCTTGAGAAACCTACTCCGATCATGATGGCATCGGAGATGGCGGCGGCTACCGCATGACCTGCACTACTTCAATGAAGTCGCAGACCTACTGGACCAGTAGGTCAAACTGCACCGTGTCCACCATTGCTGGCAGTGGGGCTTTAGATGCAGGAGACAAAACAGAGGCGAGAAGATCTGGATGAGATCTGGCCGTGAAGGTGATTGACCATCGGATTGAAGCCTTTCTAGGGGACATCCTCAAGAGGTCGAGAAGAAAAGTAGGACTCTAGCTGGGATGAAAAGGGATCTCCATCATGTATTCCTTTAAGAATAAGGGATCCTCAATGACTTGAGGCCCTTCCTCTAGCGCCAATCCTATTGGCGCAAAATCTGGCCATCATCGAAGTCGAAGCTAGATTTAGAGAGGATGAGGTCACCGTCGGAACCTGCAAAATAAGTCTCATTTGGAGTCTGGGTGGTGGCTTCGGCAAGATCCTTCGACAATCAAGTCAGCTCTTTCGATCAATAGAGATGGAATACGTAGAGAGATTCTAGTAGTATTTTTAGATAGAAAAGGAGAGCTTCAGGAAGAAAGCGTATCTACTGGGTCTCTTATATGGACAGAGCCTATAACAAACTGATAGTGATAGCCGTAACCATCTAATAGTGGATCGTTCAGGCCCATGTGGAGTTTGTTATGGGGGATATTGTCTGTTGTTGCGATGTGCGAGCCCGTCGAGATCCAACAGCTGAAGCTCGGATGGGAGAGATTGATGGTTCTTTTGGCTATATCGAGGATGAGTGCCGAGGTCCTCTGGGGCTGCTGGATGGAGTTTGGAGGGAGTTTAGTTATTTGGCGTAGTCCATCTAAAGGAGAAATCTGGAAGGAGTTTGATTATTGGAGGAGTTTGGCTGAAGGAAAAGTGCGGTAGGAGTTTGACTGTTAGAGGAGTTTGGCTGGGGGAGGAGTCTGACTGAAGGAGAAGTTTGGGAGGAGTTCAACTATTGAAGAGTCTGGCTGAAGGAGATGTTTGGAAAGAGTTCGACCGTTGGAGGAGTCCTGCTGAAGGAGAAGCTCGGAAGAAGTTCGACTATTGGAGGAGTTCGACTGAAGGAAAAGTATGGAAAGAGTTCGACCATTGGAGGAGTTTGGCTAAAGGAGAAGCCCGAAAGGAGTTCGACTGTTAGAGGAGTGCGGCTAAAGCAAAAGTCTAGAAGGAGTTTGATTATTGGAGGAGTCTGACTGAAAGAGAAGTTCGGAAGAAGTTGGACCATTAGAGGAGACCGGCTGAAGGAGAAGCCTGGAAGGAGTTCAACTATTGGAGGAGTCTGGCTGAAGGAGAAGTTTGGAAGGAGTTCGACTGTTGGAGTTTCGATGTTTAACCATGGAGGCTACTACCGGGTGAGATCCTTTCGAGATCAAGCATCCAACCAAACTTCGATAGGAGCGGATTTATCCCCAACAAGAACTTTTCTAATTCAATCAACTAGTATGATCGATCATCCAAATCATTCTAATTGCTTCTAAAATCCACCAGTGACACTTAGCAACATATGGTGGAAACCCATCAGAACTAAAAGCAAACCTCTCAGTGTAGTTACCTGTGTGATTAGGTTCCTCTATCTTAAGCCCCGACAATATTAGGGTTAAGGTGATCTCATCAAATCCTAATATCCATCATATAAATTAATCATTTGATTCAGGTCCAATGTGAAAACTCTAATAAAAATTCTTTTTGTTATTTCACTCTACCATGGCCATGGGCTTATGGACTTGATTCTCATTATCATCATAGGGCTGCTCCTCATCTACCGAGGTAGATAGATCCCCTATTGGTGCAACTGAATTCCTATAATGAACATGCTATAGCCAACATACACCTTAGGACTCCGAATGGCTAAGAGAATGAGTTATGGTGTAGTCAAACTATAACACCCTCAAGATGAACTACCGATACACCACAGGTTAAAGAACCAAACACACCACCACAGCTTCGAGCTAATCATTGACAAGAAGGTAGACTTTCTCATGACTGCTCGAGGTGGTCACGCTTAGTGCCCTCGTTCTCTAATGAGTATCTTTACTCTCGCTCTGATATCTCTATACCGTAGACTCAAGACTCATCTATACTAAAGAAGCAATCGTACACCAATCTTTTGGATCAATCACCATCCTCATGATGATCCTACGGTCGAGAGCATTTTATGAGTTAATAATAAAAATTCATATCTTAAATTTTTAACTCTTGAAAATATGAACTATCATTACCATTTACTCAAAGAATATATTACAGACACTTTCAAATACACACTATGATAGAAAATAATCCATTTTGTTATTTATAGTTAAAATTATAATTTTATCCTTAGAAGTGTATTACAAGTGTCAGTCAACCTGGCTTCTAGGGAATACATATCTAACAAACACTCACTTGACCTAAAGCAAATTGGCTACAAATCTAAGTCCCATCTTCTCAAGGTGGGCTTCGATCTTCAGCTAGCCCAGCGGCTTTGTAAGTGGATTTGCCATATTGTCTGTGGAATCAACTCTCTTAACCTCGACATAACCTTTCTTGAGGTAATCGTGGATGAGGTGGTATCGCTGTTCGATGTGCTTGAATTTCTGGTGAGACCTCAATTCCTTAGCAAGGGCTATGGCACCATTATTATCGCAGTATAGAGGAATGGCATTCGATGGCATCATTTCGATCTCTGTAATGAACTTCTTATACTAGAATGCCTCCTTCATAGCTTCTGACGTAGTGATGTACTCTGCTTTCATGATGGAATCTGCTATCACTATCTGCTTGGAACTCTTTCAACTTATAGCATCACCATTACACACAAACAGACTCTCAGATGTCAACTTTCGATCATCTATATCAGACATAAAATCTGAGTCTGTATACCCCTGAACTTGAAGTTCTCCATTACCAAAAACCAACAACATATCCTTAGTTCTTCTCAAGTACTTAAGGATACATTTCACAGAAATTCAGTATTCTTCATCTGGATTCGATTGATATCTGCTCATGACACTCATAGCATGGGCTATATCAGTTTGTGTACATAACATGGCATACATGAGGCTCCCTATTGCTGAAGCATAAGGGATCTTGCTCATGCATTTAATCTCCTCAGGTGTGTTGGGACACATTTTCTTGGAGAGAAGAATGCCATGTCTGAAGGGTACCAATCTCCTCTTAGAGTTTTCCATGCTAAACCTCTTTAGCGCTTCCTCTATGTACATTTTCTAAGAAAGACTTAGCATCCTATTCGGTTTATCTCTATAGACCATAATTCCTAGAATGAAGGATGCTTTTCCTAGATCTTTCATGGAGAATTTTTTAAATAACCACATTTTAACTATGGTCAAAATGAAAATATCATTTCCAATAAGGGGGATATCATCCACATACAGTACGAGAAAGACAATAGTGCTCCCATTGATCTTTTTGAAAACACATGGTTCTCCTCGTTCTTGATGAAATCAAATAATTTGATCACATCATTAAAATGAGCATTCCAGCTCGGAGATGCTTGCTTAAGTTCATATATGAACCTTTGTAGCTAGCATACTTTGTGATCAGCATCACTGGATGTGAAACCTAGCGGCTGTTCTATATAGATATCTTTCTTAAGGTATCCATTTAAGAACATCGTTTTCACATTCATTTGCCATATTTCATAATCGAAATAGGCTGCAACAACAAGCAATGTGCGGATTGATTTTAGTATGGCTACTAGCGAAAAGGTACCCTGATAGTCAATGTCTTCACACTGACTATACCCTTTTTCCACTAATCTAGCTTTGAATGTCTCCATATTCCTATCTGCACCAATCTTTCTCTTATAGATCCATTTACACCCAATAGGTACTATACCTTTAGGTGGATCTACCAAGATCCAGACTTGGTTTGAGAGCATCGAGTCAATTTCTGACTTCATTGCCTCTAACCATTTCTCAGAGTCGATATTTGATATCGTCTCATCATAGGTTTTGGGATCGTTACCATGAACCCCATTACCTATGAGGAACATTTTCTCTACTTCCTCTGAAATAGTTCCTCTCAAGGAGATGGAAAACCCTTTTCGATCTATGAGATGGAGGAGGTAATGATTGTATTGGCTCAACCTGATTTGGTTCCATAGGGTCCTTAGCTCATTGCTCTTGAAAGACTTTCTCCTCGAGCTTGATCTACTTTCCAATGCCACCATCTTGAATAAACTATTTTTTAAGAAAGATGGCATGCCAACTCACAATCACATTGTGGTCTTCTATAATGTAGAAATAATATCCTAATGACTCTTTAGGATATCCTATGAATTGAGCTCTAAAGGACCTATAGTCTAACTTATCCACTTGTAATCTTTTGACATGAGTCGAACAACCCAAGATTCTGAGATGACTCAGACTTGATTTCTTACCTTGCCATATCTCGTACGGTGTGGTAGGAACCATTTTAGAGGAAACCCTATTTAGTAAATATATGGTAGTTAACAGACTATGTCCCTAAAGAAAATTAGGAAGGCCTGTGAAGCTCATCATGGATCAGACCATGTCTAATAGGGTCCGAATCCTCTATTCTGAAACCCCATTGAGTTGAGGTATTTCAGGTGGAGTCCATTGAGAGACAATGCCATATTGCTTAAGATGGTCCAAGAATTTCCGACTAAGGTATTCACCTCCTCGATCTGATCGAAGAACCTTAATGGGTTTTTCAGTTTACTTTTCTACTTCATGTTTGAATTTCTTAAACTTTTCAAAGACTTCAGACTTGTCTCTCATAAGATACACATACCCATACTGAGATAAATCATCGATAAAGGTTATGAAGTAGACAAAATTTCCTCTAGCCGTCACATCAACTAGACCGCACACATCAGTATGTACTAGGGCAAGTAGATCCATGGCCTTTTTCCCATATCCTACAAAAGGGAGCTTAGTCATTTTGCCATGAAGATATGATTCAAAAATTGGATATGACTCGAAAGTCAATGGACTCAATAGCCCAGTTTTCTCCAATTTGTTAATCCTATCTTTTGCTATATGACCTAGCCTTAGGTGCCATAGATACCTATCATTTGGCCTATCCCTGGGTCATTTTGATCCTATGGCATTCACATTTTACTTAATATTAAAGATAGATACATCAATATGTAACTGGTAGAAAACATTAATAAGGAAACTAGTTGCAATTTTATTTCTTTCATAAAGAATATTACAATGGTCCTTAAGAAAACTAATTACATAGCCTTCTTGTGTTAAATATAAAATAGAAATCAAATTCCTGCTTGTAGCAAGCACATAATAATAATCCTTAAGTACTAAATCTAAGCCAGATGGTAGTCGAAGAGGGTAGGTTTCCATGGCCACAATAGCAACCCTTACTCCATTTTCGATGCATAGGATCATCTCACCATCCATCATCCTCCTGCTATCCTGAAGATCCTACATGGAAGTGCACAAATGAACACTAGAACCAGAGTCAAGCATCCAACTGGATGCAGAAGAAATCGTAAGGTTAGATTCAATAACGAGTATACCTCCAGAAGGATCTGTCTCCTTTTTATTCTTTAGGGTGGCCAGGTATGCAGAGCAGTTCCACTTTCAGTGGCCGTCGGTATTATAATGGAAACACTTTTATTTGTCAGCGGCCTTCTTCTTCAGCTCTGCCTTCTTTTTCTTTCCACCTTCCATCTTTTACTTTTTCATAAATTTTTTCTACTTTCCAAAAGACTTTCTCTTGGAAGAAGTCCATTTCATAGCAACTACTAAGCCTTTAGAACCTTTCATAGAAAGCTCAGTAGTATCCAGCATATTCATAAGCTCGGCCAGAGTATTCTAAAGTTTATGCATATGGTAATTCATGATGAACTGCCCATACACATCAGTCAAGGATTGTAGAATTATATCATTCTACAGATCCTGATCTAACTTCACTTCGAGCTTCTCAAGCTCTTCCATATTTTTGATCATCATTAGATAATGATCTTAAACTAACTGCCCATCATGCATTTTAGTCTTAAATAGTCATTTAGTGATTTGATATTTGGCTGCGCGACTCTATTCACCAAACAACTCTTGCAGGTGAGCCAATATTTAGCAGACAGTCTTGATATCTTCATGTTATCGCTGAAGCTCATCAAACATGAAGCCCAACATATAGTATCTAGCCTTATTATCTTCATCCATCCACTTATCAAGAGACGCTCTCTATTCAGTGGACGAATGAGCTGGTAAGGTGGAAGGATCTTGGTCTAATACATGAGTCAACTTCTTAAAATCCAAAATAATTTTGATGTTCTGAAGCCAATCCTTATAATTGGGTTCGATTTGTCTATGGGTGTCCAGGATATGGACTAGTGGGTTGGATAGAGATATTTTTCTTTCCTATAGAGAGTCAAACTTTCTAGTTAGATTTTGTAATTAAGACTTAACCAATTTATTTAGAAGTTTTATTTTTAAATAAATTAGCTCCAACTATTTTCTTGGATTCCTACACTCCCTCTGTAGAGATGTGAAAATCTTCACGATTATTGATTTCTAGTGGATGGTGCAGTCCCACCAACTGACTCATCACCTCACCTAATAGTTATTGGTGATAGGTTAGCCAATGAGTGAACAACTCTTGTCAAATGATTCTCTCATGCCCAGAATATTGATCCACTCCATAGCTAAGTTAGACCCATAATTTGCATAGATTGGATTCTTAATTGGGTCTCTCAACGTATCTAGAATATTGAGCCTAATCCATCCTCCAGCCCATAGCATCCAATGCCTAATAGACATGGTTGCATCTTTTTGATGCAACTGAACTACTATGACCAGCTGAGAATGATCAATCCCGGGAAGGGCCCGTACATCTATAATGGTGGAAGATCTTAGATTTAATTTTTTCTTAGAAAGATTTAATTTAGATCTCTTTTAACTTGACTTATCATAGCCATAACCATTATGACTAACCTAGTGGCATGGGTCAGCTCAGATTGTTAGCCATCTTAGATCAAGACTGGGCCAACAAATATGGGTAGGTAAGTGAGATCGGTGGAAGGGATATAACATTAACTCGACAAGAATGCATTCGAATCAAGTAGCTTCCAATTAAAAATCAGTCAATCATATCTGCCAAACTTACCTTAGATACCAAATTATTGAGCCAGAACTAATCGAATTATCCTATAATCTAGACTCTAAACACTGAGCCTAATTAGATCTTAACTCGATTGATCACTCATGTGACTCGATCTTGACCTAGACTTAATCCTATTAAGCTGGTCAATTTAAGCACTCTTGATCCCACCTAATCAACTCTGGATTCAGTTTGATCAACCGTTAGACCTAATTGAGCTACCTAAGCCCGAATCTAATTTTATGAATATATCTTAGATCTAAAAATTCTTAATTTTAGATCTAATATATTTTATAATCTTAATTCTTAATTAAGTTTAGGATTCATAAATTAAATATGTATATAAAATTCTAAGGTTTCAGGATCTAGAGTTTTGCAGAAAATAAGTTTTTTTATTTTTGATTAAGGATGAATGTGTAGCACCCCAACACACCATAAGAACACCCTATCGAAAGGGAGGAGAGGGTCTTTAAATCTCACTTCATTCTTATCATCAGATGACCAAGGGGCACACCTTAATTAGAAATATGATAAATCTACCAAACTAGTTAAAACTACATCATATATCACATATATAAAAATTGATCTAACTAAAAGTATGTTTTATATACATCTCATGTATCATATTGTGCATATTTTTAGATCTAAATTATCTCATAAATATCTAAAAGATAAGATTTAAAATTGATTATATCAAATTAAAATTTATTCTAGATAATTTTGTAGAACTATTCTACAACTAGTCTAAACATGTATCTATCATATCTCATATGAATAAATTAAATAAATTTATATTTTATTTTTTAGATTTAATTATAATATTTATAATATCAAAAAATAGTAAATATATAGATCTAAAAATTATAATTAATTAAATTAAAATTATGATTATGCTAGACTACACATAGAATAATTCTATACCTGGTCTAGTTATGCATCTCATACATCTTAGATCTAGATTATTTAATTTTTAATTTTTTGATTTTAGATCTAATCATATCTAATATGATATCTAAAATTATTTAATTATTAGATCAAAAATAAATTAAAATTAGATCTAATAAATTATAGAACCTGGCTCTAATACCAGTTGAAGAAAAAAACCTACTTTTCAGGTCAGGTTCGTTCAGATCTGATTGGATCAGGAGGGATATTTCAAAATTTTTTTCTCTGAGATCATAATTAGATCTGAGACTCCTCAGATCTGATCTTATTAATTTGATAATAAAAATAAAATAAAAATAAAAATTAAATCTAATTTAATTATATCTTTATTTTGGGTAATCCAATTATCCTGTGATGATCCCGATGTTTGCCTGAGGTTCTGGATGTAGCCATGCAAGTATCTGGCCTCTACCAGTATCCACTTGAGAAGGATCTAGAGATCTTCTTCTTCTCAATCAATCCTTCAAAAATTAGATATAGATCTGATCTTGAAGGTCTTCAAAACTTCTTTTGAAGAACTACCATTGTCTCTTGCAGCAGTGCTACCTTCTTCCTTTCCTGGTGCATTTCACTTGCTTGGATTGCACCATATTCATGCCCAAAACCCCTTAGGCATGGAGAGCAGAGAGAGGACCAGAGGGTGGCATAAAGAAGGAGGGAGAGAGGCTTTGTGGCATGGGCTAAAGGTTGAAGCATTAAAAACCTAAGTGTAGATAGGATTTATATAGACCCTACTGCGCCATGCAGTGCCACATCATCCCGACCAATCATGGCCCTTTGAGCAATCAGATCTAAATCTGATTGGTGGGATGACATCATCTAATCCAATCAGATGAGAGACACTCAAAACCCTCCTAAGATGGCACCAAGATTGGGTCAAACAAGAGTTCTTGGCGCCATAAAGTTTAATCCCTTGAAGCAACCCTAGAGTCCCATCTGTATGGGACTCCTCCTTTATCCTCATGGGGTGCATGCCTCCCAAGGTGTGCCCCCTCTTCTTATCTACATTTAGCAGGAGAACAAGGCCCCAGGTACTCTCCTATAGGCACATGACACATGGGCAGATGTCTAAGTGTCCAGGGTCAATATTTGACCAATGTTCAAAAATAGAAATTAACAGGTGACCAAAAATGGCAGATGTTGTCTTAAATTTATCTCATAAATTAAGTCAACTCTTTTTTGATTTGAACGAGCTTTAGTCAGACCAAGTAAAGGATTCTAAGTAAGCCCAAACATATTTGGCTCAATCGAGAAAAGCTTTAATGATTATTAAAGGAGAACATTAGGCTCAATCATGTGCTTGAAGGGAAATCCTGATTTCCCGATCCAGGTTCGTTCAGATCTGATCAGATCAAGAGATATATTTCAAAAATTTTTTTCTTGATCCCAATCAGATCTTGATATGTTTTAGATCTGATTCTTATTATTTTAATAAAATAAAATTAAAAAGATAAATTAAATCAAATTTAATTTACCTGATCTGGGTAATCCTATTACCCTGTTGATGATCCTATTTGCAGCGGAAGGTTCTGGATCTTAGCCACGCAAGCGCCTGGCCTCTATCGGTATCCACTCGGGTTGGATCTGGAGATCCTCTTCTTCTCTATCACACCTCCAAAAATTAGATCTGGATCTGATCTGGAGGATCTTCAAAACTCTTTTGAAGATGAGCAGTCGTCCTTTGCAGCAGCGCAGCCTTCTTATTTTGATCGCCTTTCTTTGATCTGAATCGCACCAACCAAGGTCCAAAACTCCTTTTGGACGTGGAGAGCAAGGGGAGAAGAGACTATGGCATGGAGAAGGAGGGGAGAGGCAGCCTTGGGGCGTGGGGTTTCTCAATTGAATTGCATTAGAATCTGAGTTGGGCGCAGGGTCTCTTTTATAGACTAAGCGTGATCCAACTCCTCTTCCTCCCAACCAATCACAACCCTTTGTGAAATCAGATCTAAATCTGATTGGTGGGAATAGAGACCCCTGGATTCCTCCTTAGAGGGTGCCTAAGACCAGTCAAAGTTGGTTCTTAGAAGAACTCTAATTGGAATCCAAAAAGGAGATGGAGTCCTTGTCCAACAAGGACTCCTAGGCGCCTCCAACTTGGGCACACGCCTAGGGTGGCGTGCGCCCTTCTCCTTGCCAGGTTCTGGCAGGGGGACAGGCCCCCACCAGCTCTCCAATAGGTGCATGACATGTGGTCAAAAGTCAAAGTATCAATGGTCAATGTTTGACCAGTCAAAGGTAGACTTTTGACCAAAGTCAAAGAACAAGAAATGGCAGGTGACCAAAAATGGCAGGTAATGTCTTACAAATAAGACAACCTTTTTTGACTTGGACAACCTCCTATCAGACCATATGAAGGCCTCTGATTTGAGCACAAACTCCTTTGGCTCAGATCAGGACAACTTATTTATGATAGCAAAAGAAGAACGTTAGGTTCAATCGAGTGCTAGCACGATTTTCCTTGAACCTAATTGAATCTCATTCAGATCAATTGAACTAGATCAGTTCAATTGATGATCACCAGATTCAAACCCTTGTTTGTGTGACCCAGTTAGGTTCAGTTCTGTATGGTAATGGGATATGTCATGATCTCTATCATCGACATCATCGAAACTCCTTTCGATGGATCAGAACTCTTCTGATTCGAACAGCTAGAATGATCGATCATCTAAATCATTCTAATTGCTCCCAAAATCCACCAGTGACACCTAGCAGTATATGGTGGCAACCCATCAGAGCTGAATGTGAACCTCTTGGTGCAGCTACCTGTGTGATTAAGTTCTTCTATCTTGAGCCCCGATCAGATTAGGGTTAAGGTGAACTCGTCAAACCCTAGTCTCTGTCATATGATGTAATCATTCGATTCGAGTCCAATGTGAAAATCTAAATAGAAACTCTTTCTATTATTTCACTCTACCATGGCCATGGATTTCTGGACTTGATTCTCATGATCATCATAGGGCTACTCCTCTACCACCGAGGTAGATAGATTCCATCTTGATGCAATCCAGTTCCTACAATGAACATGCTATAGCCAACATACACCTCAGGGTTCCATATGGCTAGGAGACCGAGTAATGGTGTAGTCAAACTATAACACCCTCAAGGTGAACTACCGATGCATCTCAGGTCAAAGAACCAGACACACTACTGCAGCATCGAGTCAGTCATTGACGAGAAGGTAGACTCCCTAATGACTACTCGAGGTGGTCACGCTCAGTGCCCTCGTTCTCTAACGAGTACCTGTACTCTCGCTCCGGTGTCTCCACACCGTAGACTCAAGACTCATCTACTAAAGAGAAGCGATTGTACACCAACCTTTCGGATCAATCACCATCCTCGTGATGATCCTATGGTCAGGAGCAATTTATGAGTTAATAATGATTATTCATGTCTTAAATTTTCAACTCTTGAAAATATGAATTATCATTACCATTAACTCAAAGGATGTATCACAGACACTAAATACACATATGTGATAGAAAATAACCCATTTATTGATTTTAGTCAAAATTATAATTTTGCCCTTAGAAGTGTATTACAAGTGTCAGCCAATTCTGGCTTCTAGGGCACATATATCTAACAATCTCCCACTTGTCCTAAAGCCAATTGGCTACAAGTCTAAGTCCCATCTTCTCAAGGTGGGCTTCGATCTTCTGCTGGCCCAACGGCTTTGTAAGTGGGTCTGCCACATTATCTGTGGAGTTGACTCTCTTGACCTTCGACGTAACCCTTTTTGAGGTAATCGTGGATGAGGGTGGTATCATCGTTTTGCTTGGAACTCTTTCCAGCTGCACAAACAGTCTGCCAGATGTCGACTTTCGATCATCTATATCAGACATGAAATCTGAGTCTGTGTATCCCTGGACTTGGAGTTCTCCATTACCAAAGACCAACATTATATCCTTAGTTCTTCTCAAGTACTTAAGGATACATTTCACAGAAGTCCAGTGTTCTTCACCTGAATTTGACTGATATCTGCTTGTGACACTCACAGCATGGGCTATATCAGGTCGTGTACATAGCATGGCATACATGAGGCTCCCTATTGCAGAAGCATAAGGGATCTTGCTCATGCGTTCTATTTCCTCAGGTGTGCTTGGGGCACATCTTCTTGGAAAGATGAATACCATGTCTGAAGGTATTAATCCCCTCTTAGAGTTTTCCATACTAAACCTCTTTAGTACTTTCTCTATGTACATCTTCTGTGAAAGTCCTAGCATCCTATTCGGTCTATCCCTATAGACCTTAATTCCTAGAATAAAGGATGCTTCACCTAGGTCTTTCATGGAGAATTCCTTGGACAACCACATCTTGACTGATGTCAACATGGGAATATCATTCCCAATAAGGAGGATGTCATCCACGTACAATACGAGGAAGACAACAGCGCTCCCACTGACCTTTTGAAAACACATGGTTCCTCTTCATTTTTGATGAAACCAAACTTTTTGATCACATCATTGAAATGAGTGTTCCAGCTCCGAGATGCTTGCTTAAGTCCATATATGGACCTTTGCAGCTTGCAAACCTTGTGATCAGTATCACTGGATGTGAAACCTAGCGGCTGTTCCATATAGATATCTTCCTCAAGATATCCATTTAAGGAATGCCGTTTTCACGTCCATTTGCCATATTTCATAATCGAAATAGGCTGCAACAGCAAGCAATGTGCGGATGGATTTTAGCATAGCTACTGGGGAAAAGGTATCCTGATAGTCTATGCCTTCGCATTGACTATAACCTTTTGCCACTAATCTAGCCTTGAATGTCTCCACATTCCCATCTGCACCAATCTTTCTCTTGAAGATCCATTTACACCCAATAGGTACTATACCTTCTGGTGGATCTACCAAGGTCCAGACTTGGTTTGAGTGCATCGAGTCAATTTCTGACTGCATTGCCTCTAGCCATTTCTCGGAGTCGATATCTGATATCGCCTCGTTGTAGGTTTTGGGATCATCTCCATGAGCACCATTACCTATGAGGAACATTTCCTCTACATCCTCTGAAATAATACCTAAGTATCTTTCAGGGGGACGGGAAACTCTTTCCGATCTACGAGGTGGAGGAGGTAGTGTTCTTATTGGCTCAACCTGATTTGGTTCCACTTGGTCCTTAGCTCGTTCTGCTTGTGAGACTTTCTCATCAAGCTTGATCTATTTTCCAATGCCGCTATCTTGAATAAACTATTTTTCAAGAAAGATGGCATGTCGACTCACAATCACATTGTGGTCTTCTGGAATGTAGAAATAGTATCCTAATGACTCTTTAGGATATCCTATGAATCGAGCTCTAAAGGACCTAA
The DNA here is from genome assembly GCA_006176705.1 of Cocos nucifera. NCBI lineage: Eukaryota > Viridiplantae > Streptophyta > Magnoliopsida > Arecales > Arecaceae > Cocos > Cocos nucifera. Next base: position 60,267 of record QRFJ01004600.1, read on the forward strand.
ACTCTAACTTGTCCGCTTGTTGTCTTTTGACATGAGCCGGACAACCCCAAATTCTGAGATGACTCAGACTTGGTTTCTTACCGTGCCATATCTCATACGGTGTGGTAGGAACGGTTTTAGAGGGAACCCTATTCAGTAGATAAATTGAAGTTAACAATGAGTGTCCCCAAAGAAAATCAGGGAGGTCTGTGAAGCTCATCATGGATCGAACCATATCCAATAGAGTCCGATTTCTCCATTCTGAAACCCCGTTGAGTTGAGGTGTTCCTGGTGGAGTCCATTGAGAGACTATGCCATTTTCCTTGAGATAGTCTAGGAATTCCCTGCTAAGGTATTCACCTCCTCGATCTGATCGAAGAATCTTAATGGGTTTTTCTAGTTTGTTTTCTACTTTATGTCTGAATTCTTTGAACTTTTCAAAAGCTTCAGACTTGTGTCTCATAAGATACACATACCCATACCTAGACAGATCATCGGTAAAGGTAATGAAGTAGACAAAATTGCCTCTAGCCGGCACATCAAATGGGCCGCACACATCAGTATGTACTAGGGCAAGGAGATCTGTGGCCCTCTTCCCCATGTCCAACAAAAGGGAGTTTAGTCATTTTGCCTTGAAGACAAGATTCACAAGTTGGATATGACTCGGAAAGTCAATGGACTCAATAGCCCATTTTTCTCCAATTTGTTGATCCTATCTTCTGCTATATGACCTAATCTCAGGTGCCATAGATATCTATCGTTTGGACTATCCCTAGGTCGTTTGGCATTCACGTTTTGCTCGATAGTTAGAAACAGGTACATCAATATGTAGCTGATAAAGATCCATTAATAAGGAAAACCATTTGCAATTTTATTTCTTTCATAAAGAATGTTACAATGGTCCTTAAAGAAGGTGATCACATAGCCTTCTTGTGCTAAGCATGAAACAGAAACAGAAATCAAATTCCTGCTAGCTGCAGGCACATAATAACAGTCTTTCAAAACTAAGTCTAAATAAGATGGTAATCGAAAGAGGGTATGTTCCCACGGCTCATGCAGCAACTCTTGCTCCATTACCGACACGTAGGATCATGTCTCCATCCCTCAACCCTCCTGCTATCCTCAAGACCTGCATAGAAATGCACAGATGAAGCACTAGAAACCAGAGTCAAGCATCCCAACTGGATGCAGAAGAAACTGTAAGGTTAGACTCAATAAATGAGCATACCTCCAGAAGGACCTTCCTTCTTGTTCTTCAGGGTGGCCAGGTAAGTAGGGTAGTTCCGCTTCCAATGGCCGTTCGCTATTTGCAATGGGAAACACTTTCCTTTGCCATCAGCGGCTTTTTTCTTCGATTCTCTGCCTTCTTCTTCTTTGATCCTTCTATCTTTTGCTTTTTCACAGACTTCTTTTTCTTTCCATAAAGACTTTTCTTTTGGAAGAAGTCCGTTCCATAGCAAGAACTGAGCCTTTAGAACCTTTCATAGAAAGCTCAGCGGTAACCAGCATATTCATTAACTTCGGCCAAGGAATTCTTGAAGTTTATGCATGTGGTAATTCATGATGAATTGCCCATATGCATCAGTCAAGGATTGCAGAATAATATCGTTCTGCAGGTCCAAGTCCAACTTCACACCGAGCTTCTCAAGCTCTTCCATGTCCTTGATCATTGTCAGACAGTGATCTTGGACTGACTGCCCATCACGCATCTTAGCCTTAAAAAGTCATTTTGTGACTTGATATTTGGCTGCGCGACTCTGTTCACCAAACATCTCCTGCAGGTGAGCCAACATTTGGCGAGCAGTCCCGATATTCTCATGTTGGCGCTGGAGCTCATCAGACATCGAGCCCAACATGTAATATCTGGCCTTATTATCTTCGTCAATCCATTTTTCCAGAGACGCTCTCTGTTCAACAGGATGGACGGGCTGGTAATGGTGGGAGGGTCCTGGTCCAAAACATGGGTTAACTTCTCTGAACCCAAAATAATTTTGTAGTTCCTGAGCCAATCTTTATAATTGGGTCCAGTCAGTCTATGTGTGTCCAGGATACGTGCCAATGGGTTTGGACGCAGATATTTTCCTGTAGAGAGTCAAAGATTCTAGTTAGATACTGTAATTTTGACTTGACCAATTTGTTTAGGGATTTTATTTTTAAACAAATTAGCTCCCACTATTTTCTCGGATCCCTACACTCCCTCTGTAGAGATGCGAAAAATCTCCATGATTAATGATTTCTAGTGGGTGGTGCGGTCTCACCAACTGACTCATCACCTCACCTAACAGTTATTGGTGATGGGTTAGCCAATGAGTGAACAACTCTTGTTCAATGATTCTCTAATCATGGTGCACCCAAACTTGGTCTCTAATTCATGAATCTCACCGTATCCGGAATATTGATCCACTCCTTAGTTAAGTCAGACCCACCATTTGCATAGACTGGGTTCCTAATTGAGGTCTCTCACCGTATCCGAAATATTGAGCCCAACTCATCCTCCAGCCCATAGCATCCAATGCCTAATAGACATGGTTGCGTCTTCCCGGTGCAACTGAGCCACTGTATCCAGCCGAGAACAATCAACCCCGGGAAGGCCCGCATATCTACAATGGTGGAGACCTCAGACTTAATCTTTTGCCTTAGGGAGAATTTGATCAGGTCTCATTAACTTAGGACTTGGCTTAGTCATTAATAATTATGACTAACCTAGTGGCATGGGGTAGCTCGGAAATTAGTGACCACCTCATATCAGAAACTATTGTCGAGACAGATTATGGCTAGGTAAGTGGACCGGTGGTTGGAGGAATTGCCATTACTGTACAAGAACGCATTCATTGGATTCGATGTAGCATATCCAATTTAAAACAGTCGATCGTCTATGCCAAATTACCCTTTTTAGACCACCAAATTGTTGAGTCGAGAACCCAATTGGGTTAGCCTACAATCCAGACTCTAATCTCTGGAGGCCTAATTAGGTCTTGCATTTGATCGTGACTCGATCTTGACCCAGACTTAATTCCTTAGTTAGGGCTGCCGGCATATTTAAGCATTGTTGATCCATCTAAAACCAACTCCTTGATTTGGTTTTGATCAACCGCTTTAGACCTAATTGACTGCTACCCAACCCGGCCAACCCAGTATTATGAATATGTCTTAGATCTGAAATTCTTATTTAGACTAATTAATATTCCCCATAAACTTAATTCTTAATTAAGTAGGGCTCTCATAACTCAAATATGCACAATAAAATCCTAGGGTTCAGGATCTATGGGTTTTGCGAGAAAGTAAGTTTTGGGTTCTGATTAAGTGACGAACACGCAGCACCCCTACCATCATAAGAAACGACGCCCATCGAATGTGAAAGAAAGGCCTTTAAACCGTTCTTCATTCTTATGACCGGACGTGCCAAGAGGAAGGCCTTAATCTCGATCATTCAATACTACAAAACAATTTATCAGATCTATTTCATATTATCTCATATATAAAGTAGATTTAATCATGGCATATTTTGCATACATTCATGTATCATATCATGCATGTTTTCAGATCTAAATTATCTCTAATAATCTAAAAAATTAGATTTTAAATTGATCTTATCAAAATAATTCTAATCTAGATAATTGTAGAACTATTTTTTTTTTTTTTTTTTTCTACAACTAGATCTAGACATGCATCAATCATATCTCATATGATATTTCAAAAATTAAATAATTTTTATTTTTGCTATTTTTCAGATGTTATTATAACACTATATATCATAAAATAGTAAATAAAAAGATCTAAAACATGATTTATCAGATTAAAATCAAAAATATGCAGAATATTCTATAGAACAATTCTATTCTAGAACTAGTATTGCATATCTTCTAATCTTAGATCCAAATTTTTTTAATTTAGTTTTTTTGATTTCTAGATTGATCAAATCCTCATGTTGACATAACTGAAATCAATTATTCTTAATTTAAAATAATTTAAAATCAGATTCTAAATACAAATCTAGAACATGGCCTTGATTACTAGTTGAAGGAAAAATCCTATTTCCCAATCCAGGTTTCGATTCATGATCTTGATCAGATCAAGAGATATATTTTCAAAAATTTTTCTCTTGATCCCAATCAGATCTTGATATGTTTTAGATCTGATTCTTATTATTTTAATAAAATAAAATTAAAAAGATAATTTAATCAAATTTTAATTTACCTGATCTGGGTAATCCATTAACCTATTGATGATCCTGTTTGCAGCGGAAGGTTCTGATTCTTAGCCACGCAGCGCCTGGCCTCTACCGCGTATCACCGGTTGGACTGGAGATCCTCTTCTTCTCTATCACAACCTCAAAAATCAGATCTGGATCTCATCTGGAGGATCTTCAAAAACTCTTTTGAAGATGAGCAGTCGTCCTTCTGCAGCACGCAGCCTTCTTATTTTGATCGCCTTTCTTTGATCTGAATGCGCACCAACCAAGGTCAAAACTCCTTTTGGACGTGGGAGAGCAAGGGGACAAGAGAATATGGCGTGGAGAAGGAGGGAGAGGAAGCCTTGGCATGGGTTTCTTCATTGAATTGCATTAGAATCTGAGTTGCGCCAGGGTCTCTTTTATAGACTAAGCGTGATCAACTCCTTCCCTCCCAACCAATCACAACCCTGTTGAAATCAGATCTAAATCTGTATTGGTGGGAATAGAGTACCCTGGATATCCCCTTTAGACTAAGACCAGTCAAGTTGGTTCTTAGAAGAACTCTAATTGGAATCCAAAAAGGAGATGGAGTCCTGTCCAAAAGGACTCCTAGGCGCCTCCAACTTGGGCACACGCTAGGGTGGCGTGCGCCCTTCTCCTTGCCAGGTTCTGGCAGGGGGACAGGCCCCCACCAGCTCTCCAATAGGTGCATGACATGTGGTAAACAAAGTGTGTCAATGGTCAACGTTTGACCAGTCAAAGGTAGACTTTTGACCAAAGTCAAAGAACAAGAAATGGCAGGTGACCAAAAATGGCAGGTAATATCTTACAAATAAGACAACCTTTTCTGACTTGGACAACCTCCTTGTCAGACCACATGAAGGCCTCTATTGAGCACAAACTCCTTTGCTCAGATAGGACACTTATTTATGATAGCAAAAAAAATCAGTCAATCGAGTGCTAGCACGATTTCTTGAACCTAATTGAATCTCATTCAGATCAATTGAACTAGATCAGTTCAATTGATGATCACCAGATTCAAACCCTTATTTGTGTGATCCAGTTAGGTTCAGTTCTGTACGGTAATGGGATATGTCATGATCTCTATCATCGACATCATCGAAACTCCTTTCGATGGATCAGAAGTCTTCTGATTCGAACAGCTAGAATGATCGATCATCTAAATCATTCTAATTGCTCCCAAAATCCACCAGTGACACCTAGCAGTATATGGTGGCAACCCATCAGAGCTGAATGTGAACCTCTTGGTGCAGCTACCTGTGTGATTCAGTTCTTCTATCTTGAGCCCCGATCAGATTAGGGTTAAGGTGAACTCGTCAAACCCTAGTCTCTGTCATATGATGTAATCATTCGATTCGAGTCCAATGTGAAAATCTAAATAGAAACTCTTTCTATTATTTCACTCTACCATGGCCATGGATTTATGGACTTGATTCTCATGATCATCATAGGGCTACTCCTCTACCACCGAGGTAGATAGATTCCATCTTGATGCAATCCAGTTCCTACAATGAACATGCTATAGCCAACATACACCTCAGGGTTCCATATGGCTAGGAGACCGAGTAATGGTGTAGTCAAACTATAACACCCTCAAGGTGAACTGCCGATGCATCTCAGGTCAAAGAACTCAGACACACTACTGCAGCATCGAGTCAGTCATTGACGAGAAGGTAGACTCCCTAATGACTACTCGAGGTGGTCAAGCTCAGTGCCCTCGTTCTCTAACGAGTACCTGTACTCTCGCTCCGATGTCTCCACACCGTAGACTTAAGACTCATCTACTAAAGAGAAGCGATTGTACACCAACCTTTCAGATCAATCACCATCCTCGTGATGATCCTATGGTCGGGAGCAATTTATGAGTTAATAATGATTATTCATGTCTTAAATTTTCAACTCTTGAAAATATGAATTATCATTACCATTAACTCAAAGGATGTATCACAGACACTAAATACACATATGTGATAGAAAATAACCCATTTATTGATTTTAGTCAAAATTACAATTTTGCCCTTAGAAGTGTATTACAAGTGTCAGCCAATTCTGGCTTCTAGGGCACATATATCTAATAGTGCTAGCATGATTTTCTTGAACCTAATTGAAACTTATTTAGATCAATTGAGCTAGATTAGTCTAATTGATGACATCCAGATCCAAACCCTTGATTATGTGACCCAGTTAGGTTCAGTTCCATATGGTAATGGGATATGTGATGATCTCTATCATCGACATCATCAAAACACCTTTTGATGGATCAGAACTTTTTTAATATAGACAATTAGTATGATCAATCATCCAAATCATTCTAATTGCTTCCAAAATTCACCAGTGACACCTAGTAGCATATGGTGGCAATCCATCAGAACTAAAAGCAAACCTCTTAGTGCAATTACCTATGTGATTAGGTTCCTCTATCTTGAGCTCCGATGGGATTAGGGTTAAGGTGATCTCGTCAAACCCTAATATCCGTCATGTGAATTAATCATTCGATTCAAGTCCAATGTGAAAACCCTAATAGAAACTCTTTCTATTATTTCACTCTGCCATGGCCATGGGCTTATGGACTTGATTCTCATGATCATCATAGGGCTACTCCTCACCTATCGAGGTAGATAGATCTCCTATTGGTGCAATCTAATTTCTACAATAAACATGCTATAGCCAACATATACCTTAGGGCTTCGAATGGCTAGAAGATCGAGTTATGGTGTAGTCAAACTATAACACCCTCAAGATGAACTGTCAATGCATCTCAGGTCAAAGAATCAGATACACCACTGCAGCTTCGAGCCAGTAATCGATGAGAAGGTAGACTTCCTCATGAATGCTCGAGGTAGTTACGCTCAGTGCCCTTGTTCTCTAATGAATATCTGTACTCTCACTCTGATATCTCTACACCGTAGACTCAAGACACATCTATCCTAAAGAAGTGATCATATGCCAATCTTTCGGATCAATCACCATCCTTATGATGATCCTACAGTCAGAAGCATTTTATGAGTTAATAATAAAAATTCATGTCTTAAATTTTTAAATCTTAAAAATATGAACTATCATTACTATTAACTCAAGAGATGTATCGCAGACACTTTTAAATACACACTATGATAAAAAATAACCCATTTTATTATTTATAGTCAAAATTATAATTTTACTCTTAAAAGTGTATTATAAGTGTCAGCCAATCTGGCTTCTAAAGCACACATATCTAACATGAAACTCTTGATCAAAGAGTCCCAGATGAGTCGGACTCAGAGTCCCAGTCCATCAGAACTCTAGATCAACCATCAGATGAGGTAGTAACTCCTGTTGGGTATGAACCCATAGATTTGTATCCTAAGCTGATAGCACAGAAATTAATTTTCTGTATCAATTGATGTGACCATCTAGCAATGGTACCAAACGTTCGGATAGATCAAATTTATTGCAATGCAACATTGACAAACCTATGGAATATGGTTATCGTATAATTCATCCCTATAACCTCTATGTAATAGATGACTTAGGGTTAGATTATTAGCCCTAGTAAATACATTCATGTCGTGTCTCAAAGCAATTAGTCCCATGAGTCCTCACTAAGACTACCCTGGCCAAGGCTTTCTTAAATTGAAACACAATTGAACATAGCTCTTGAAACTTGGGTTGTCAATCCCATCTTGATACATGCATCGACTCCTCAAGTACTTGACTGCACCCAAAAATCTTCCATCACTGAATTAAAAATTTAGGTAGTCCAACACTAAAGCATAGTGAGTTGCTTGAAAGTCACTGTGATGATCTCAGGTTAGAGGGACACTTATACCCATATTCCATCTGAGCTAATATTGACAAGAGAAAAGCTTTGGAGTTGGTCACGTTAAGTGCAGATGTTCTCATACATCTTACTTACATGCCATACCAGTGTCTTAACACTTCTTGATTATAAGAACAACCAACCTATATGGCACACAATGATCTATACTCGATAAATATTATTGTCCTAAGAAACAACGTATCTTTTGATCGTGAATAATTTAAGGACTAAACGATAAATCCTTATTTATCGAATTTAGATAGTCTTAAGAACTTCATCATAACATAGGAGTTCATTAGAAGATAATAGAATTTTTGATGAAAAAATGCCAAAATAACTTTTATTAATTTATAATTCATATACAATTATAAATGTATAGCCCAACCATTAATAGGCTAACGATTGGTTTTGGGACATATTTTCAACAATCTTCCACTTGAACTAAAGCCAATCGGTGCGGTATCTAATACTTATCTTCGATTTGAAGTTGTTGAACTCCTTCACCCTAATAGCTTTAGTGAATGGGTCAGCTAGGTTTTCCATTTCATCAATCTTTTGAAGGTTGATGTCACCTCGATCCATAATATCTCGGACAAGATGGTAGCGGTGCAGAATATGCTTCATTCACTGGTGTGCCTTTGGTTTCTTTGCCTGAGCAATGACTCCAGAGCTATCATAATAGAGCAAAATTGGACCATTAAGGGAGGGTGGTACTCCAAGCTCGATGATGAATTTTCTTAGCCACATCGCTTCTTTGGCAGCATCTGATGCAGCGACATACTCTACCTCGCAAATTGAATCGATCATAGTATGCTACTTAGAACTCTTCCAACAGATAGCCCCACCATTAAGGATGAATATATATTCTGACACAATCTTGCTATCATCATGATCAGATTGGAAACTAGAGTCTATGAACCCCACAAGTTTTAAGTCCGATTCACCATATACAGGCCATTGGTCCTTAGTATTTCTTAAATACTTCAGGATGATTTTAACAACCTTCCAGTGGTTCTCCTCTGAATCAGATTGGTATCTACTCACTACTCCTAGTGAGTATGCTACATCTGATCACGTACATGTCATGGTATATATTATAGAATCCACTATCGAAGCATATGGTATTCTACTCATATGCTCTCTTTCTAGAGGTGTTGTCGGACAATCCCTCTTTAAAAAAAAATCCATGGCCTATCGGTAGATAGCCTTTCTTGAAATTCTCCATGCTGAACCATTTCAACACAATATCAATGTATGAAGATTGGGACAATTCAAGAAATCTTTTAGATCTATCTCTATAGATCTTCATCCCTAAAATATAGGAAGCTTCTTCCAGATCTTTCATGGAGAACTATGATGACAGCTAGATCTTTATTTCTTATAATGCAGGGATATCATTCTCGATTAATAGAATGTCATCCACATAAAATACTAGGAATATTATTGCTGGACCATTAGCCCACTTGTATATGTAGGGCTCTTCTTCATTCTTAATGAAGCCATATATTTTGATTGTTCTATTAAATCATATGTTCAGCTTTGAGATGCCTGCTTCAGTCCATAAATGATCCTCTAAAGCCTACACAGCTTAGACTCATCTATGGATCTGAATCCTTTAGGCTGTATCATATACACCTCTTCATCCAGCTCTCCATTTAGAAAAGTTACTTTTGCATCCATCTGCCAGATTTCGTAGTCTAGATGGGCAGTGATGGCAAGCATAATCCAAATAGATTTGAGCATTACCCCAGAAGAGAACGTCTCATCATAGTCAATAACATAACGTTAATGATACCCCTTGGCAATCAGATGGTCTTTAAAGATCTCCACCTTTCCGTCCGCATCCCTTTTCCTTTTGATGACCCACTTACATCCTATAGATTTTACCCCTTCAGGTGGGTCAACAATGTCCATACATCATTGACTTTTATAGACTCCATTTTGAATTTCATGGCCTCAAGCTATTCTTAGAGTTGGGTCTCTGCATTTCATCCATGTAGGTGATCAGATTTTCATCATTCTCATCAAGTTCGATAGGATCCCCATCCCGAAGCAAGAAATCGTAGTATCTATTCGGTTGACGTGGTACTCTACCAAATCATCTTAAGGGTGCATCTACAATGGATTTTGATTTTGATCTAATCAAATCTTGCTCAGGTTCAATAATTTCTGTCTATTCTTCCACCTACCAAACTTCATCAAGTTTGACCTTAGAGGCATTAGTTCCTTCACCAAGGAACTCCTTTTCTAAAAAGACTACCTTAAGGCCGACAAACACTTCTTGCTCATTAGCAAAGTAGAAGTAATATCCTTTCATTTCTTTTGGATAACCTATGTAAATATACTTATCAGACCTAGGTCCAAGTTTGTTTGTCATTAAATGTTTGACATAAGCCGAACACCCCCAAACCCTATGATGTGAGAGCACTAGCTTACTGAAGGGAAAATCAGATTTTTTGGATCAAGTTCATTCAAATCTGATTGGATCAAGGGGCATATTTCAAAAATTTTCTCTTAGATCCAAATTGGATCTAACATTTTTTAGATCTAATTTTATGATCTGATAAATAAGAAAATTAAATTAAATTAAATTTGAATTAATGTTACCTTATTTTGGATAATCCGATTATCCTTTGATGATCCTGCAGATTACCTAAGGTTCTGGATCTAGCCATGCAAGCATTTGGCCTCTATCGGTATTCACTTAGGCTGGATCTAGAGATCTTCTCCTTCTTTATCATATCTCAAAAAATTAGATCTAGATCTAATTTGAAGGATCTTCAAAACTCCTTCTGAAGATCAATAGTCGTCTCTGCAGCAGTGTTGCCTTCTTCCTTTCTCGTCAATCTTTTCTTGCCTAAATCGCACCAAACTGAAGTCCAACTTTCCTTAGGCATGAAGAGGAGAGAGAGGATCAGAAGATTGCATGGAGGAGGGAGAGGGGCAGCCTTGGGGCATGGGCTAAGAGGAACTCTCTTTAAGATTAGGCGTAGATAGGGTTTATTTATAGACCCTGCTGTGCCATGTAGTGCTGCATCATCCTGATAAATCATGTTGCTTTGTGCAATTGGATTTAAATCTGATTGATGGGATGACATCACCTAATCCAATCAGATGAGAGCCCCATAGATTGATCCTTAGATGGCACCTTAGACTGGTCATAGTCTATAGGTAAGGTTCACCTAGTTTGAATCCAAGAAGCAACCTGGAGTCCCATCCGTATGAGACTCCAATGTTTATCCACATGGAGCACATGCCATCCTAGGCATGCACCCTCCATCTATCTATCAAATGGCAGGTGGACTTGGTCAATAAGTCTCTCCTATGGGTGCATGACACATGGACAGATGTCCAAGGGCCAAAGGTCAATGTTTGACCAAAGTCAAAGGACAAGAATTAGCAGATGATGAAAAATGGCAGGTATTTTCTTAAATTTATCTCATAAATTAAGACAACCCTTTTCTAACCTCGACAAGCTCCAGTCAGACTAGGTAAACATACCTGAGTGAGCACAAACATATTTGGCTTAGTCGAGATAACTTTTAATGATAATAGAAGGAGAACGTTAGGCTCAATCGTGTGCTAGCACGATTTCTTTGAACCTAATTGAATCTAATTCAAATCAATTGAACTGGATTAGTCTAATTGATAATATCTAGATTCAAATCTTTGTTTGTATGATCCAGTTAGGTTCAGTTCTATATGGTAATTGGATATGTCATAATCTCCACCATCGACATCATCGAAACTTCTTTCGATGGATCAAAACTCTTTTGATTCAGACAACTGGAATGATCGATCATCTAAATCATTCTAATTGCTCTCAAAGTCCACCAGTGATACCTAGTAGTATATGATGGCAACCCATGAAAATTGAAAATGAATCTCTTGGTGTAGCTACTTGTGTGATTAAGTTCTTCTCTCTTGAGTCTTGATCAGATTAGGGTTAAGACAAACTCGTCAAACTCTAATTCCTATCATATGATTTAATCATTCGATTCAAGTCTGATGTGAAAACCTCAATAGAAACTCTTTCTATTATTTTACTTTCTGCCATGGCCATGGACTTATGGACTTGATTCTCATGATCATCATAGGGTTGCTCCTCATCCATCGAGGTAGATAGATTCCATCTTGGTGCAATCTAATTTCTATAATGAACATGCTATAGCAAACATACACCTCAGGGTTCTGAATGACTAGAAGATCGAGTCATGGTGTAGTCAAACTATAACACCATCAAGGTGAACTGCCGATGCACCTCAGATCAAAAAACCAAACACACAACTGCAGCTTCGAGTCAATCATCGACGAGAAGGTAGACTTCCTTATGACTACTTGAGGTGGTCATGCTCAGTGCCGTCGTTCTCTAACGAGTATCTATATTCTCGCTCTGTTGTCTCTACACCGTAGACTCAAGACTCATCTACTATGAAGAAGTGATTGTACACTAACCTTCCAGATCAATCACCATCCTCATGACGATCCTACGGTCAAGAGCCTTTTATGAGTTAATAAATGCAAATTCATGTCTTAAATTTTCAACTCTTGAAAATATGAATTATCATTGCCATTAACTCAAGAGATGTATTACAGACACTAAATACACATTTATGATAGAAAATAACCCATTTTATTATTTATTATCAAAATTATAATTTTGCCCCTAGAAGTGTATTACAAGTGTCAGCCAATTCTAGCTTCTAGGAGACACATATGTAACAAACTCCCACTTGACCTAAAGCTAATTACCTATAAATCTAAGTTTCATCTTCTCAAGGTGGGCTTCGATCACTGCTGGCCCAACGACTTTGTAAGCGGGTCCACCGCATTGTCTGCGGAGTCAACTCTCTTGACCTCGACGTAATCCTTCTCGAGGTAATCGTGGATTATGTGGTATCGCCGCTCGATGTGCTTGGATTTTTGGTGAGACCTCGGCTCCTTAGCAAGGGCTCTGACACCATTGTTATTGCAGTACAGAGGAATGGCATCTGATGGTATCACTCCGATCTCTGTGGTAAATTTTTTATACCAGAATACCTTCTTCGTAGCTTCTGACGTAGCGATGTATTCTGCTTTTATGATGGAATCTGCTATCACTGTTTGCTTGAAACTTTTCCAACTGACAGTTCCATCATTGCACACAAATAGACTCCCAGATGTAGACTTTCGATCATCTACATAGGACATAAAATCCAAGTCTGTATACCCTTGGACTTGGAGTTTTCCATTATCAAAGACCAACAATATCCTTAGTTCTTCTTAAGTACTTAAGGATACATTTCATAGAAGTCTAGTGTTCTTTACCTGAATTTGACTAATATCTACTCGTGACACTCACAGCATGGGCTATATCAGGTCATGTACATAACATGGCATACATGAGGCTCCCTATTACTGAAGCATAAGGGATCTTGATCATGCATTCTATTTCCTCAGGTGTGCTAGGGCACATCTTCTTAGAAAGATGAATGCCATGTCTGAAGGATACTATACCCCTCATAGAGTTTTCCATGCTAAACCTCTTTAGCACTTTCTCTATGTACATCTTCTGTGAAAGTCCGAGCATCCTATTCGGTCTACCTCTATAGACCTTAATTCCTAGAATAAAGGATGCTTCTCCTAGGTCTTTCATAGAGAATTCTTTAGATAACCACATTTTAACTATGGTCAACATGGAAATATCATTCCCAATAAGGAGGATGTCATCCACGTACAATACGAGAAAAACAACAGCGCTCCCACTGATCTTTTTGAATACACATGGCTCCTTGTTATTTTTGATGAAACTAAATAATTTGATCACATCACTAAAATGAGTATTTCAGCCCCGAGATGCTTGCTTAAGTCCATATATGGATTTTTGCAGCTTGCATACCTTGTGATCATCATCATCGGATGTGAAACCTAATGGCTGTTCCATATAGATATCTTCCTGAAGATATCCATTCAAGAATACCATTTTCACGTCCATTTGCCATATTTCATAATTGAAATAGATTGCAACAGTAAGCAATGTGTGGATGGATTTTAGCATAGCTACTGGCGAAAAGGTATCCTGATAGTCAATGCCTTCGTGCTGACTATAACATTTTGCCACTAATCTAGCCTTGAATATCTCTACATTTCCATCTGCACCAATCCTTCTCTTACAGATCCATTTACACCTAATAGGTACTATACCTTCTGGTGGATCTACCAAGGTCTAGACTTGGTTTGAGTGTATCAAGTCAATTTCTGATTTCATTGCCTCTAACCATTTCTCAGAGTCGATATCTGATACTGCCTCGTTATAGGTTTTGGGATCATCACCATGAACCCCATTACCTACGAGGAACATTTTCTCTACTTTCTCTAAAATAGTACATAAGTACCTCTCAGGGGGTTGGAAAACCCTTTCCGATCTATGAGGTGGAGGAGGTAGTGAATGGATTGGCTTAATCTGATTTGGTTTCATTTGATCCTTAGCTCATTGCTCTTGTAAGACTTTTTCCTCAAGCTTGATTTGCTTTTCAATGCCGCTATCTTGAATAAACTATTTTTCAAGAAAGATGGCAAGTCAACTCACAATCACATTGTGATCTTCTGGAATATAGAAATAATATCCTAATGACTCTTTAGGATATCCTATGAATCAAGCTTTGAAGGACCTAAAGTCTAACTTGTTTGCTAGTTGTCTCTTGACATGAGCCGGACAACCCCAAATTCTGAGATGACTCAGACTTGGTTTCTTACCATGCCATATCTCTATGGTAGGAATGATTTTAGAAGGAATCCTATTTAGTAAGTATATTGTAGTTAACAAATAGTATCTCCAAAGAAAATCAGGAAGGTCTGTGAAGCTCATCATGGATCGAACCATATCTAATAGGGTCTGATTTCTCCATTCTAAACTTGGTTTGAGTGTATCAAGTCAATTTCTGATTTCATTGCCTCTAACCATTTCTCAGAGTCGATATCTGATACTGCCTCGTTATAGGTTTTGGGATCATCACCATGAACCCCATTACCTACGAGGAACATTTTCTCTACTTTCTGTAAAATAGTACCTAAGTACCTCTCAGGGGGTTGGAAAACCCTTTCCGATCTATGAGGTGGAGGAGGTAGTGAATGGATTGGCTTAATCTGATTTGGTTTCATTTGATCCTTAGCTCATTGCTCTTGTAAGACTTTTTTCTCAAGCTTGATTTGCTTTTCAATGCCGCTATCTTGAATAAACTATTTTTCAAGAAAGATGGCAAGTCAACTCATAATCACATTGTGATCTTCTGGAATATAGAAATAATATCCTAATGACTCTTTAGGATATCCTATGAATCAAGCTTTGAAGGACCTAAAGTCTAACTTGTTTGCTAGTTGTCTCTTGACATGAGCCGGACAACCCCAAATTCTGAGATGACTCAGACTTGGTTTCTTACCATGCCATATCTCTATGGTAGGAATGATTTTAGAAGAAATCCTATTTAGTAAGTATATTGCAGTTAACAAATAGTATCCCCAAAGAAAATCAGGAAGGTCTGTGAAGCTCATCATGGATCGAACCATATCTAATAGGGTCCGATTTCTCCATTCTAAAATTTCGTTGAGTTGAGGTATTGTAGGTGGAGTTCATTAAGAGACTATGCTATTTTCCTTGAGATAATCCAAAAATTCTCGACTAAGGTATTCACCTCCTCGATTTGATCGAAGAATCTTAATGGATTTTCCAATTTGCTTTGCTACTTCATGTTTGAATTCTTTAGACTTTTCAAAGACTTCAGACTTGTGTCTCATAAGATACACATATCCATACCTAGATAAATCATCGGTAAAGGTTATCAAGTAGACAAGGTTGCCTCTAGTCGGCACATCAAATGGGCCGCACACATCAGTATGCACTAAGGCAAGAAGATCCGTGGCCCTTTCCCCATGTCCTATAAAAGGGAGCTTAGCCATTTTGCCATGAAGACAGGATTTATAAATTGGATATGACTCAAAAGTCAATAGACTCAATAGACAATTTTCTCCAATTTTTTAACCCTATCTTCTACTATATGACCTAATCTTAGGTGCCATAGATATCTATCGTTTGGACTATCCCTAGGTCATTTTATGGTATTCACATTCTGCTCAATATTAAAAATAGATACATCAATATGTAACTGATAAGGACCGTTAATAAGGAAACCACTTGCAATTTTATTTCTTTCATAAAAAAATATTACAATGGTCCTTAAGAAAACTAATTACATGGCCTTCTAATACAAGACAAGAAATAGAAATCAAATTTCCACTTACTATAGGTATATAATGACAGTCTTTTAACACTAAGTCTAAACCAGATGGTAGTCGATGATGGTATGTTTCCACGGCCACGGTAATAACTCTTACTCCATTTTTAACGCACAAGATCATCTCACCATCCCTCAACCTCCTGCTATCCTCAAGACCCTGCATAGAAGTGCACAAGTGAGCACTAGAACCAGAGTCAAGCACCTAATTGGATGCAGAAGAAATCATAAGGTTAGACTCAATAACGAGCATACCTCCAAATGGACCTGCCTCCTTCTTCTTTAGGGTGGCCAGGTAAGTAGGGCAGTTTCATTTCCAGTGGCCATCATTCTTGCAATGGAAATACTTTTCTTTGTCAGCGGCCTTCTCCTTCAGCTCTGCCTTTTTCTTCTTTCCTCCTTCCATCTTTTGCTTTTTCACAGACTTCTTCTTCTTTTCAAAAGACTTTCTCTTGGAAGAAGTCTGTTCCATAGCAAGCACTGAGCCTTTAGAACCTTTCATGGAAAGCTCAGCGATAACTAGCATGTTCATAAGTTCAGCCAAGAAATTTTGAAGTTTATGCATATGGTAGTTCATGATGAACTGTCCATACGCATCAGTCAAGGATTGCAGAATTATATCATTCTACAGATCCAAGTCCAACCTCACTCCAAGCTTCTCAAGCTCTTCTGAGTCCTTGATGATCATCAAGCAATGATCTTGGACTGACTGCCCATCATGCAACTTAGCCTTGAATAGTCGTTTAGTGAATTGATACTTGGCTGCACGACTCTATTCACCAAACATATCTTGTTGGTGAGCCAACATTTGGCGAGCAGTCCTGATATCTTCATATTGGTACTGAAGTTCATCAGTCATTGAGTCCAACATGTAGTATCTGACCTTGTTATCTTCGTCTATCCATTTATCCAGAGACACTCTCTGTTCAGCGGTTGGATGAGCTGGTAAGGTGGGAGGATCCTGATACAATACATGAGTTAACTTCTTGGAACTCAAAATAATTTTGAAATTCTAGAGCCAATCCTTGTAATTTGGTCCGATCAGTCTATGGGCATCCAGGATTTGTGCTAATGGGTTGGATGCAGACATTTTTCTGTAGAGAGTCAAAGTTTCTAGTTAGATATTGTAATTAAGACTTAACCAATTTATTTTTAAACAAATTAGCTCTCATTATTTTTTTGGATCCCAACACTCCCTCTGTAGAGATGCAAAAATCTCCATGATTACTGATTTCTAGTGGGTGGTGCGGTCCCACCAACTAACTCATCACCTCACCTAACAGTTATTGGTGATGAGTTAGCCAATGAGTGAACAACTCTTGTTCAATGATTCTCTAATTATGGTGCACCCTAAACTTGGTCTCTAATTCATGAATCTCCTCGTGTCCGGAATATTGATCCACTCCTTAGTTAAGTCAGACTCACCATTTGCATAGATTAGATTCCTAATTGAGTCTCTCATCGTATCCGAAATATTAAGCCCAATCCATTTTCCAGCCTGTAGCATCCAATGCCTAATAGACATGGGTGCATCTTCTCGGTGCAATTGAGCCACTATAACCAGTTGAGAATAATCAACCTCGGGAAGAGCCCGCACATCTATAATGGTGGAAGATCTTAGACTTAATATTTTCTTAGGAAGATTTGATTTAGGTCTCATTAAACTAGACTTGACATAGTCATAACCATTATGACTAACCTAGTGGCATGGGTTAGCTCAGATTATTGACCACCTCAGATCAGAACTGAGCCAACAAACATGGCCAGGCAAGTGAGACCGGTGGAAGGGATATGCCATTAATTCAACAAAAATGCATTCGAGTCGAGTAGCTCCCAATTAAAAATTAGTTGGTCGTATCTGCCAAACTTACCTTAGATACCAAATTATTGAGCCAGAACCAATGGGTCAGCCTACAATCCAAACTCTAACCACTGAGCCTAATTAGGTGTTAGCTTGATTGATCAATCATGTGACTCGATCTTGACCCAGACTTAATCCTATTAGGTTGGTCAATTTTAGTAGTGTTGATCCCATCTAACCATCTCTTGATTCAGTTTGATCAACCGCTAGACCTAATTGAGCTACCCAAGCCTGAACCCAAATTTATGAACATGTCTTAGATCTAAAAATTCTCAATTTTAGACCTAATATGTTTCATAATCTTAATTTTTAATTAAGTTTAGGGTTCAAAAACAAAACATATAAATAAGATCCTAGGATTTTACGATCTAGGATTTTGCAGAAAATAAGTTTTCAATTTTTGATTAAGGACGAACATGCAGCATCCCTACACATCATAAGAACACCGCATTGAATTGGAGGAGAGGATCTTTAAACCCTACTTTATTCTTATGACCGGATGGCCAGGGGGAATGCCTTAATCAGAAATACAACTGATTTACAAAACTAATTAGATCTAAGCATATATCTCATATAAAAATTGATCTAATTAAGACATGTTTTGCATACATCTCATGTATCATATCTTGTATGTTTCTGATACCAATTGAAGGGAAAATCAGATTTTTCGGATCAAGTTCATTCAAATCTGATTGGATCGAGAGGCATGTTTCAAAAATTTTCTCTTAGATCAAAATCAGATCTAACATTTTTCAAATCTAATTTTATGATTTGATAAATAAAAAAATTAAATTAAATTAAATCTGAATTAATGTTACCTTATTTTGGGTAATCTGATTATCCTTTGATGATCCTGCTGATTGCTTAAGGTTCTAGATCTAGCCACGCAAGCATCTGGCCTCTATCGGTATCCACTTAGGCTGGATCTGGAGATCTTCTCCTACGTTATCACGTCTCCAAAAATCTGATCTGGATCTAATTTGGAGGATCTTCAAAACTCCTTTTGAAGATCAGCAATTGTCTCTACAGCAATGCTGCCTTCTTCCTTTCTTGTCAGCCTTTTCTTGCCTGGATTGCACCAAACTGAAGCCCAACCTCCCTTGGGCGTGGAGAGGAGAGAGAGGATCAGAAGATGGCATGGAGGAGGGAGAGGGGCAGCCTTGGGGCATGGGCTAAGAGAAACTCTCTTTAAGGTTGGGTGCAGATAGGGTTTATTTATAGACCCTACTACGCCATGCAGTGCTGCATCATCCCGACCAATTGCATCGCTTCATGCAATCAGATCTAAATCTGATTGGTGGGATAACATCACCCAATGTAATTAGATTAGAGCCCTATAGATTCATCCTTAGATAGCACCTTAGATTGGTCAAAGTCTATAGGTAAGGGTCACCTAGTTTGAATCCAAGAAGCAACCTAGAGTTCCATCCGTATGGGACTCCAGTATTTATCCACATGGGGCGCATGCCATCCTAGGCATGCACCCTCCATCTGCCTGCCAAATGGTAGGTGGACTTGATCAATAAGTATCTCCTATGGGTGCATGACACATCGGCAGATGTCCAAGGGTCAAAGGATAATGTTTGACCAAAGTCAAAGGACAAGAATTAGCAGGTGATGAAAAATGGCAGGTATTGTCTCAAATTTATCTCATAAATTAAGACAACCCTTTTCTGACCTAGACAAGCTCCAGTCAGACTAGGTAAAGGTACTTGAGTAAGCACAAACACATTTGGCTCAGTCAAGATAACTTTTAGTGATAATAGAAGGAGAATGTTAGGCTCAATCGTGTGCTAGCACGATTTTCTTAAATCTAATTGAATCTAATTCAAATCAATTGAACTAGGTTAGTCTAATTGATGATATCCAGATCCAAATTTTTATTTTTGTAATCTAGTTAGGTTCAGTTCTGTATGGTAATGGGATATATTGTGATCTCCATCATCGACATCATCGAGACTCCTTTCGATAGATCAGAACTCTTCTGATTCAGACAACTGGAATGATCGATCATCTAAATCATTCTAATTACTCCAAAAATCCACTAGTGACACATAGCAGTATATGGTGGCAACCCATCAAAATTGAAAATGAATATCTTGGTGCAGCTACTTGTGTGATTAAGTTCTTCTATCTTGAGCCTCGATTAGATTAGGGTTAAGGCGAACTCGTCAAACCCTAATTTCTATCATATGATTTAATCATTCGATTCATGTCCGATGTGAAAATCTTAATAGAAACTCTTTCTATTATTTCACTTTCTATCATGGCCATGGGCTTATGTACTTGATTCTCATGATCATCATAGAGCTGCTCCTCATCCACCGAGGTAGATAGATTCCATCTTGGTGCAATCCAATTCCTATAATGAACATGCTATAGCCAACATTCACCTTAGGATTTCGAATAGCTAGGAGATCGAGTCATGGTGTAGTCAAACCATAACACCCTCAAGATGAACTATTGATGCACCTCAGATCAAAGAACTAGACACACTACCACAACTTCGAGTCAGTCATCGATGAGAAGGTAGACTTTCTTATGACTACTCGAGGTGGTCATGCTCAGTGCCCTCGTTCTCTAACAAGTACCTGTATTCTCGCTCCGATGTCTCTACACTGTAGACTCAAGACTCATCTACTATGAAGAAGTGATTGTACACTAACCTTCTGAATTAATCACCATCCTCATGATGATCCTACGGTCAGGAGCCTTTTATGAGTTAATAAATGAAAATTCATGTCTTAAATTTTCAACTCTTGAAAATATGAATTATCATTACCATTAACTCAAGGGATGTATCACAGACACTAAATACATAATTATGATAGAAAATAATCCATTTTATTATTTATAGTCAAGATTAAAATTTTGCCCCTAGAAGTGTATTATTAGTGTCGGCCAATTCTGGCTTCTAGGGCACACATATCTAACACTTACGCCCTGTCCATATCTCATATGGTGTTTTATTAATAAATTTACTCGTAACCCTATTTAGAATATAATAAGCTGACTCGAGCATATATCCCCATAGGAAGATCGACAAACCAGCAAATCCCATTATGGATCGAACCATATCCAACAGGATCAGATTTCTGCTTTCAAACAAACCATTATGTTGTGGTATTCCAGGAGGGCTCCATTAGGAGAGAATTTCATTCTCCCCAAGATATATGAGAAACTCATTGAAAAGATACTCACCCTCTCAATCTGACTGAAGAGTTTTTATACTCTTCGTAGTTTACTTCTCTACCTCATTGTGGAATAGTTTGAACATTTCAAATGACTCCGACTTATGCTTCACTAAATAGACGTACCCATACCTAGATAGGTCGTCCATGAAGATTATGAAGTAGAAGTATCCACCTCTGGCACTTGAGCTCATGGATCCACATACATCTGAATATACTAGACTCAGGAGTTTAGTAGCTCATTCACCTTTTCCAGTAAAAGATGACTTGGTCATCTTACCAAGAAGACAGGACTCATAGGTTGGAATTGATTCACAATCACTAATCTCAAGATATCCTTCTTGAGCTAACATGTTTATTCTATTCTTGTTAATATGACCCAGCCTATAGTGCCAAAGGTAGACTTCGAACACATCACTAATTCTAGGACATTTATCGAAAGATTGAACCATGTTAACAGGCATAGTTAATAAATTAATATCATTATTCAATTATCCAATAAAAAATTATAACACATTCAAAATGACATTACAAATTTTTTTTATTGATATTTCAAAATTATTCATGGCCAAAAGGCCTACAGAAATACTGTTCAATAAGAAAGTTGGACAAAAATGACATTCATTAAGAATAACTTTATTTGAATTGATTACAAGGTTCATGATTTCTAAAGCTAGAATTGGAATTTATCTTTCATCTCCAACATTTAGGAACCTCTCACCTTGATCAAATCTCCTACTAACCTATGAGCCCTGCATAAAATTACAAATATGATAAGGGCTTCCAGTATGTAATACCTAGGTGGTAGAATCAAATAAGAAAAAATTACAAGATGCTATCATATAATTACTTTGCCCAACAATCACTTGCTTCTCCCTTGGTTTGTTCAGATCCAAGGGGGCAATGTACAGAGGATAATTTTTCTTCCAATGCACCTACTTCTTATAGAAGAAGCACTCCGCTTGACTCTGATTGAGCTTGTGCTTCTTGGTCTGATCCTGTGCAGTCATCCTAGCATGCGACTGCACCTTCTTATTTTTTTTTCTTGTTCTTCTTCTCTTTCTTAAAAGATTGATGATCAGAAGAAGACCCTCCCACTACATTCACCATTTTCTTATGGAGTTGGTGATCCTTCTCAAAGTTCTGCAGCAACCCCAACAAGCCATGGTAGTTGACTGCAGACTTTGTCATTCTAAAATGAGTTAGAAAAGAGATGAAGGACTTAGGCAAGGAATTAAGGATTGCATCCTTACCGAACTGTTCATGCAGGGGAAAGCCCAACTTGCTAAAGCACTCAATCATCTCGATCATGTGCAATACATGATCAGTGACTGAGGCACCGCTCCTCATCTGAGCTTTGAAAATGGCATAACTTATTTTGTACCTTTCAATGTCATCAGGCATGCCAAAGGAGTCATTCAATATTTGAAGCATCTCCTATGACTGGGCATTTTCGAACCTATGGCTGAACTCATCGTTCATTGCCAGCAGCATTATGCACCAAATGGTGGTGCGATTATTTAGCCACTTCTAGTAAGTGTCTCATACCACTCTTGGAGCTGGCTCCTTAGGTGCTGGATCCGTTACTATACAAAGGATCCGCTCATGCTCCAGGATGATTTTCAGCTTATGATACCTGCTATCGAAGTTGGGTCCCATTAATTTGTTATTATCTAACAATGATCAAAGCAATAGGTTAGTAGCATTTCTGCAAAATAAGAAAAATCAAACCTAATTAGTATATGAATCAATTATCCTAAACACTTAGATTTTAGTCTAAAGATTCTTCCACTATTTTATACGAATTGATAGCCTCTACCTCCAATTTGAGAAATTACTTTAATTTTTTAGTGGATACTAGAATCCATAGACTACACACAAGCCCAACTTTAGTTGGTCAACCCATGTGCATCTATGGATAGATTTAAAATTAATTATTTCTCTAAATAACTTCTAGTAATTTTGATTTTACCTCGGAGACCTAATCAGTAGGCTTTGGCCTCCACTGAAAAAGTTCGATTAGGTCCAATCATTAACATGACCACATTTAATCTTATCTAATCAATAAATGATCAAGCCCGACTTTGGTCGACCAACCTAACCACCATTAGAAAGACTTAACCAAATTATCATTTAATGAATGATAATTTCATTAGTCAATAATCACTAGGCCTTTGGGCCTCCAATGATCATTATACTAATGAACCCATTATCACTCAACTTAATGGGAGGCTATGATTTAGTTATCTATATAACTATTTTATTTTTAAGGACCTAATAATTTTAGAAGATTTAATTAACATATTTTAAGAAGAGGAAAAAATTCAGCAAGCCAATTTCGATCCTCTCACTGACTTCATAAAGTTAGATTAAAAAGTATCTAATCTAAGCTAGCATTAGGAGCACCTAAATCAGTCAGACTAATTTACCTAATTGACATGGGTGAGTCCAAATCATCAAATGATCTAATCAAAACCTAATTCATCAGGATGGCCAGGTAAGTGAGATCAGTAGAAGGGATATGCCATTAACTCTTCAAAGACCGAACCAATGCGAGTAGCTTCCAATTAAAAACCATTGGTCAAACTACTAGACTTACCTTAGACACTACCTAGTTCATTAGTTTCAATTTGATCAACCTAGTAATTATGGGATCATCTGCATAGCCACGAATCAAGTCCATTTGGTCCTCGTTAAAGGCATGGACTTGACCAACTATAACTATTGTAATTGGTTTTATAGAGTCCTTGACCTAATCTAAATTAACATTTAATTAGATTTGATCAATTACTCTAAATTAGTCCATTCTTTAACTAACCTTAAGTCTAACCCAATTAATGGACCTAATTCAACTAACCCAATAACCCATGTTTTATGATTGATGACTTAGAGTCTTAATTCACAATTCTAGATACTAAATCATTATACTTAATTTTAATTAAGTTTATGGACTGATGGTTAGGATTCGGCATTTCAAAAAAAAATTTTAAAATTTTGAAAGATTTTTTATAACTTAGCATTGTTCACCAATTGAGTCGACTCACTTT
Organism: Cocos nucifera; assembly: GCA_006176705.1. Taxonomy (NCBI): domain Eukaryota; kingdom Viridiplantae; phylum Streptophyta; class Magnoliopsida; order Arecales; family Arecaceae; genus Cocos; species Cocos nucifera. Next base: position 84,609 of record QRFJ01004600.1, read on the forward strand.
AAAATTGAATCGACTTAATTTCACAAACAATACTAGTTGTCGGGTTTAATCTAAAACTATGTATACTATATAATACTAAATCATGAATGAAGCTTTAGATCCTATCTAAAGATGTATTCATGATCAAAAATAAGATTAAAGTCTAATTTAATTAGATCATAAAAATATTAGATTAGATCTAATATTTTATGATTAATGATTTATATCAATAACGTACCAGGATAATCTTTTCATTATAGGGGGTAAATCCTACAATTGGACAACCTGCAATCCATGCGATCTTGATTTTTTAATTAATCAGATTATTAGATTAATATTTAGATTAAATCTAAATTATCAATCTAAACATGCAAGCATATGATGTTTAGCGAACCTTGCTCTTATACCATTTGAAGGATCCAGTGAAGGGTTTGCAATGCTACTTTCAAAATTTTTTTTTAAAAGTAGCAAAGATGTAGTTGAAGAAGTAATTAATCTAATTAATTATCTACTGATCATATCAAAATATTAAATCCTACACTACGGATCTAAACATAATATGCGTGCATTCATATAGATTTAAAAATAAAACTATGTAGCAAACTATTTACTACATCTATTTGTTCAGAATACAATATCTTTTCATGGATAGCTGATCACTACAATCTGAATCCACTAGATAATGATTTGGTAATGCACTATAGCTACACACATGTCTAACCTCTATGGTTGATCCACATGGAGCTCCTGATCCTGATCAGCCCCACTGGAGTGCTAGCTCCTCAACGGAGCCTTCGATGGCTGATCATGATTGATCTGATCGATCATCCACTTTCTAATTTTTTGGATGCTCTAAAAAATAAGAACTAATTCTTTGAAGGATGATGAGATGATGTACAAAGTTTGGTGATAATCCGATTCTCATAGCACTCGATCTCTCCACCCGAACCCAGATTCCTAAATCTTGAGTTTCACTCAGCCCAAAAACCCTGACGCATTGAAAACCCTCTCACTCCCTCTCTATGTGGTGTATTTTCATGAAACAAGTTTTTATGGAAAGATGACTTTCAAATTTATAAACATCATTTAGATCATATCTAAAAATTGAGTGTCCTTAGAGACAAAAGTTAGAAAATAATAGAGGCATGAAGGAAAAATAAAGTGCTATAGGATCTTGCTCACCTTCACTCCAAAATTTTTTTTGCCTAAAACCAATGCCCAATTACTTTCAAATTTTTATCATAGAATGGTAGCCCCACTAGCTTCACCTACAAAAATCTTTAGAATTTATTGCATTAAAAATAAGTAGAAATATCATGTGGAGTGGATAGGTTAAGATTGGTTGAACTAGTTTCAACCAACTTCTAGTATTTGAATTCAAATGCAAGCCTATCCAATTCCAATGCCCGTACCACCTATTTCACATGTAGAAGGACTATCCTTCTACATGCATGCCCATTTTTTAGAAAAAAATTGATGACCAAAAAGAGAGAAGGGCGTGGAGATAAGGATAAGAGGGAGAGAGAGGTTTCAACCAAACCAACCTCTTGAAAGAACTAGATCTAGGGTTTTATAGGCAGATCTTGAAAACTTTTTCAAGATCTTACAGCGGAAGATTTAAATAAATTAAATATTTATTTAAATAAATATATAAATACTTAGATCTTAGATCTATTACATGATCAAGGTATGATATTAAATTAGAAATTAAAATCAAATAAGAAAGTAAAAGGTTGATCAAATCAACCAAGATCTACACTACATCAAATGCTGGTTGATGCGTGCTAATTTATAGCTATGGCAAGTGCACCAGTCGATCAAGTAATAAAGTGAATGAGTAGAGTATCGTCCCTAGAGGATTGGAAAACAAGTACTGAAAAGCTCTTTCCTATGCTTTATTTAGAAGATCGATTTATGAGAATAAGAAATTAAAAAATTAAAAAAAATAATTAAATTTTAAATTTTTTTTTTTTATTAAAATAGAGAGAGTGTAAATTATTAGGGTTTTAAATTCAAGAGCAATGGATTACTAAGGCAATCGGTTCACCAACTCAGTCAATACGAATATTCAGGTTTTTAGATTAATTTTATTTCATGTGACGGTGGAGTCTCCTAATTTATTCACTACCCTTTGGTCCAGGCATAGCAAATCTATTAATATTTATTAATTACCCTTTGATCCAAGGTGTAATTTAAATAAATATTAATGCATTAGGTTTTGTGAAACCCTCTAATTAAAATACGCTGCGTCCAAAGCGCACTAAAATTTCCGCATGCATATGAATTCTAATTTGATTCATAATACAAGGTATATAATCAAGAAGCATTAACATAGATGTACTTGGTCCGTAACATCTATGTTCATCAGATCAATTAGAAGATGGCCAGTAATCTAAAAGCATTAAGATCAGATTTATATACTCCTCATGAATAAAATTTAAAAATAAATTATACTGAATATTGCATCAAAAGAGTGGCTACACCTTAGCCTTAGTAAAATAAAATTTAGTTCATGATAACAAATTTAAAAACAGTAAATAAAATAAAAAGCATGAAGAAATTAGACTGTTTGATTGCTGAAATTGATTATCTGTTGCTCTTGATGTGGAGAACTTGGTGAAGAAGAAGAGGCTCCTTGATATCTTCTCTTTCTTTCTTCCTCTCTCTCTTTCTTTCTTTTCCTTCTTCCCGTCTCTCTCTGTTTTTCCCTTTTTCTTTTCTCTTCCTCTTTTTTTTTTTTTCTTTCACGGCAACAGGGCTCTTTTCTCTTTTTTTTTTTTTTTCTTTCACGGCAACAGGGCTCTCTTTTCTTTTTTTTTCTCACGGCAACAGGGCTCTCTTTTTTATAGATGAAGTCTCCAAAATCCATCCAAAACTCGATTTTAGACTCCTAAAACAATTCAAACTATCATCTGAATAATTCTGGCCGTGCGATGTTGATCAAACGGTCCAAAAACCACTCAAAAACCCGTTAAAATAACCCAGATCAAGTCGGATTTAATATCAGCCGTTGGATCATCCAATGGATTGAATCTGGGCCGTCCGATCTCGTTGAAATCAGCCTTCAGACCTTTAGTTTACAGTCGGGATGAATCTCGGCCGTTGGATCTCGACCGGGAGCTGCGGATGCCGTCCATCAGCGCCTTCTTCTCGTCCGTCCGATCAAGATTCAGTGAAAACCGCCCGTTGGATCAGCCAGAATTCCCAAATTGCCCTCCGTGGACCGTGCGCGAGCCCGGTGTTGCGTGGACCGCCGCGTTCTTCAACCAATCAGAGCGCGCCTCCGTCTGTGAAATTCCTGAAATACCCTTCGGTTGGTCCACCGTACGCCGCGAAAAATGCTGACGTCATCCTGACGTCAGCGTTGCGTCAGCTTTTTTTTTTTTTTTTTTTTTTTTTTTTTTTTTTTTTTTTTTTTTTTTTTGAAATTCGATTCTGGGCTCGTTTGAAGTCCGTTTTGCCTGAAATTTGTTTCATCTGAATCAGAAAAATGAGATCTTCACATTGGTAGCCTTCTTTCCTGCATAAGATTAATAAAAGTATCAATTTTTAATAAAATATTTTAATTTATTTTATAATTTAATACTTTTATTAGTATATTTTTACTACTTATCACACCCCCAACTTATTCATTGCTAGTCCCTTAGCAATGTTTTATTTAATACTATATTTTAATAAAATTATTTATCATAGAGATAAAATCTTGAATTTAAGATCAAAAAGTTTAGAAAATATTGCTAACTAAGCATTGAGCTTCGGAAGCAAAATTTTTTAGTCAATACAGTTAAAAACTTTCTTAGAGTACATCAAAGATCTATAGCACTTATGTTCGTGATGACTAACTTTAGCATTTCAGTATTAAACTAGAAGAACAAAAGTATCTTCTCTTATCACTTATTTTGGTCAATTTTCTATACATTCTCAATTTTATACTCATGAATTAAGGTAGCTTTCACACTGCCTTTTTTTTTTTTTTTTTTTTTTTTTTTTTTTTTTTTTTTTTTTTTTTTTTTTTGCTGAGCATCCTGGCCTTCCCTTTACCGTTTTACGTGAATTTCCACACTTGACCTAGGTGCAGAGACCCAGTTACTAGGCTTTGGGCAATCCACATATACTCTGTCTTTTGCACTTTATTTATAGGCAGGTAGCTCTTTCCTTAAATTCAAGTTTCTTTGATTAGAATGTATATTAATTACCAATTTTCAGTGATAATTGAATCTTCAGTTGGCCTTATAATCAATACCTACTTTGCCTTGTTAGTGTGCATGTGCAATAAAAAGTGCTAATAATCTTTTAATGACCTAAGTAGGCTGTTAAAAGTTGACCAACTAATCTACTTCTTTAACTCATTACATTCATTAGCAAATAATTCTATCTTTTATCACTTATCCAGTTTATCTTTGCTCAAGATTTTCTTCTTAACACATGATTTTTTTTTTTTTTTTTTTTTTTTTTTAAATTTTTATTAATTTTTTTTTATTTTTTATATTATTCTATATTATTTTAAAAGGAGAAAGAAAAATAAAGGATGTAATAAAGGATAGGAAAGAATACACCTGATTTGGCTCAATCTGATTCTTTGGAGCTTTGAAATTTTGCTTGAGTTCTCATTGATTTTTCTGTAAAATTGAAAATATACACCAGAGCAGTAAAAGTGCAACAACAATATTACTAAAAAAAAAAAAAAAAAAAAAAAAAAAAAAAAAAAAAAAAGATCCAAACTAAAAAGAAAAGAAACAACCTATCTAGTAGTTCTGATTTATAGTCTTCAGCTTGACTTTCTTTGAGTTTTAAAGTGGATCAATCTGGTGCCACTTCAATTGGAATACTTTCATGTTTGATCGAATCCTCTTTCAATTTGACATTGCTTGCTTTTATAGTCTCAAACTTATTTTCTACAGAATTCTCATATAATGGATTGTCAATAATGTCAATTAGAAAACAAGTTTGATTATCAGGATGTTTAATATCTTTAAAAACATTAAAAGTAACTTGTTCATCTTGGACTCTAAGAATTAATTTTCCTTGTTGAACATCTATTAAAGCTCCTCCAGTAGCTAAAAAGGGTCTCCCTAAAATAAGGGGTACATCATAATCTTCTTCCATATCAAGAACAATAAAATCAACAGGGAAAATAAACTTGTTTACTTTTACCAAGACATCCTCCACTATACCTCTTGGATATTTAATGGATCTGTCGGCTAATTGAAGAGTAATAGTGGTAGGCTTTGGTTCTCCTAGACCCAGCTTTTTGAAAATAGAAAAAGGCATGAGGTTAATGCTTGCTCCTAAATCACATAAAACTTTATCAAAACTACAATCACCAATAATGCAAGGGATAGTAAAGCTCCCTAGATCTTTTAGCTTCTGTGGTAATTTATTTTGAAGTATTGCTGAGCATTCTTCATTCAAATTTATTCTCTCATGCTCTTTCAGCTTTTTCTTATTTGTTAAGATTTCTTTAAGAAACTTGGCATACCTGGGCATTTGAGTAATAGCATCTACAAAAGGAATATTAATATGTAAATTCTTTAAAATTTTGAAAAAGTTAGAAAATTCCTTATCTGGATGCTGCATTTGTCTTTCTGGGAATGGCAGTGGCGGCACGTAGGGCTTCACATTTGGATCAGCAAACCGTATACCTGGAGACCATCCATCTGCTGGTTGTTTTGGTGACTGACGAGTTTGAGTTGATGGTTCTTTATTTGTAGTTGGCTCTTCGGTCTCATTCTTCTGATGTGGCTCCTCCAGCTTTGTACCACTTCTTAGGGTGATAGCATTGACTTGCTCCCTTGGATTTGTCTCCGTATTGCTTGGCAAGGATCCTTGAGGTCTCTCGGAGATTATCTTAGCCATTTGACCTATTTGCATCTCCAAGTTTCGAATTGCTGCTGTTTGGTCCTGCCTAAGTTTGACTTCCAAATTTTTTAAAGTTGCTTCTTGGTTTTGTATGAATTTGACCATTAGCTCTTCCATGTTAGACTTGTTTTCAGGTACTTGGAATCCCGGGGGTGGTTGTTGTGCTGCATTTTGATTGCTCCATGAGAAATTTGGATGCTGTCTCCACCCTTGATTGTATGTGTTGGAGTAGGGATTGTTTTGTTGCGGCCTGAAAAAATTACCAATATAATTAGCTGTTTCAGTTGTTTTAGCAAAAGGATTACCTGTCTGGCAATTATTCGTATCATGTCCTCCTCCACACAGATCACAAGTAATGCTCTGAACATGCATAGCTGTTCCCTTTAAGTTGTTGACTTCGGCTCTGAGGGCTGCAATTTCAGCTAGTAAAGTTGGCACGCAATCTACTCCCTGCACAGCTGCTAGTCTTTTTGGCATCATGCGCTCTGTCTGCCATTGATAGCTATTTGATGCCATCTCATCGATTAGATCGAATGCTTCTTCCTCTGTTTTTCGGTTAATGGTTCCTCCTGCTGCTGCATCAATCATAGAACGATTAGTAGGAGATAAACCATTATAGAAAGTTTGTACCTGAAGCCATACGGGTAGTTGATGATGTGGACATCTCCTCAATAATTCCTTGAAACGTTCCCAAGCCTCATATAGTGTCTCCATGTCCATCTGCATAAAGGAAGTGATATCATTGCGCATCTTAGCAGTCTTGGAAGGTGGAAAGTACTTGGCTAAAAATTTTTGGGTTAGGACATCCCAAGTTGTGATAGAACCTGCCGGAAGAGAATGAAGCCAATTTTTAGCTTTATCCCGTAAAGAGAAAGGAAATAACCTTAATCTAATAGCATCATCCGACACCCCATTAATTTTAAAAGTATCGCAAAGTTCAAGAAAATTAGAAATATGGGCATTCGGATCATCATGCACGTGTCCACTGAATTGGACAGTTGATTGAATCATCTGGATCATCGCCGGTTTTATTTCGAAGTTGTTTGCTCGTACAGGCGGTCTCCTGATGCTCGAAGCTGCATCGGCTACAGATGGTGTAATATAATCATTTAATGATCGATATACTGGTCGAATAGCCTTCATGCTGTCCTTCAGTCGCCATATCCAATCCTAGATTGATGTCGTTAGGATCTTCAGCTGCCATGTTTCTCTCTTGCTGTAATCTTCTAATAGTTCTTTCAATTTCTGGATCTAGAGGTAGTAAGTTACTATGTCCAGTACGTGTCATGCAATGAACAACAATTTTTTTTTTTTTTTTTTTTAAATAATAAAATTAAAAATAAATTTCTAAAGTAAAGCTAGGATCAAAATTTCAATATTGTTTTAAACTCAATCCCCGGCAACGGCGCCAAAAACTTGATGCGTGCTAATTTATAGCTATGGCAAGTGCACCAGTCGATCAAGTAATAAAGTGAATGAGTAGAGTATCGTCCCTAGAGGATTGGAAAACAAGTACTGAAAAGCTCTTTCCTATGCTTTATTTAGAAGATCGATTTATGAGAATAAAAAAAAAAATTTAAAAATTTAATTATTTTTTTTAATTTTTTTTTTTATTCTCATAAATCGATCTTCTAAATAAAGCATAGGAAAGAGCTTTTCAGTACTTGTTTTCCAATCCTCTAGGGACGATACTCTACTCATTCACTTTATTACTTGATCGACTGGTGCACTTGCCATAGCTATAAATTAGCACGCATCACTGGTATGAAGTTAATAGATCAAATCTATTATCTAAGCAAGTTAGATATTTTAACTTATTGATCTAATCTTGAGGATGAAGTCATGAGCCACAAACACGTCCGGCCTCTAGGAGTCATCCACATGAGGCTTGATCTTTGATCTGAAGTCCGATGCAGGAAATCAGCACAGTATGCTAGTACTATGCTGATCCTTCTTCGATGATCGATCCGATACTCTCTTCTTCAAAATTTAGACTCTCCAAAATATAAGAAAGAAGATGAGAGTTTACTGATCTGAGACTCTCTTAGAAGAAACTCAAAAAAAGGAGGAGAGATTGAAATAAAATAGCCCTAGAAGAAGACCCTCTTCTTCTTCTTTTTTCTCTCACCTAGATACCTAGTTTGGTGCCTATGGAACCCCCATGCCCAAGGACCCTCTTTCTATGATTTTTGCACACCAAAAATCTATCCCAAAGATCTATATTTTATGAAAAAATTAGAATAAAATTCATCCAATAAATAGAGAAAAAGAAAGTCCAATTTAGATCAAAATTCTTGACTAGGAATATCCAAACATGGAAAGTTGTTGGGGCGCCCAACTCTTGGGCACCTCCTCCACAATTATTGGCATGGACCAGAAAGGGAGGGCACACAAGAAAAGAGATTATTTTTATGGAATAAAAGAATAATTAATTAGAAGAGGGGGCGGCACTTAAGGGAAGGTGTTTTGGTCAATAAGGATTCTATCTCATAGAATTCTAAGCAAAACTACTCTTTTGACTTGATCTTCCAACAAATTGCCTTATGAGAAAAGAAGAAGAGAAAGAGGGTGTGAGAACCCATCGGAGTGAAGAATTTTTATGTAAGAAATAAAATAAAAAGGGCATAGGGCATGAGGATTAAGGGGTGCAAGTGATAAGGAGTCCTAGTCATAATAGGACTCCTATTTTGACTTGGTCAAACAAGATATTTTAACCAAATAAAATTAAGATTAAATAAATCTAATTAAATAACACCCTAAACCATTTAAGAACTTAATTAAATTAGATTAAATTAAATTTAATTTTGATTTATTTTTTAATCAAATTAGAAAATTGGAATAATCCATGTCCTAGTTAGACTAGGACTAGTTCTTCCTTGCACTTGGCTTATCCAGTAAACCAATTGGACTTGATCCAATCAAGTCCAAACCAAATATAATTAAATCATATTTAATTAAACTTAATCTCAATCTATTGACTTAATTAAATTAAATCAATTAGCAATCTAATTGCTAATTGATCCTCTTGCAATAGTTTTACTAGGTTAAACACCAATCGTATTGATTGTTTAACCCTAGAATGCTTTTTAATCATTGATCAATCATCCAATCAGATCATAAGCTCTAATGTATGTGACCTCATAGGTCTAAACCTAAGCTAGTAGCATAAGAATAAATTTTTGTACCAATCGAAGTGACTATCTAGCAATGATATCCGATGGTCGGATACGTCGAAGGTGTAGAACACCATCCTTAGAATCCATGCAGATATTGTTTCCATATAATTCATCTTCTTGAACACAATGCTCGTAGGACACCTCAGAGTTAATTGTCAACTTTGATCAGGTTGTTCACATTATATTTCAAAATATTAAATCCATCTGATGGATTACCCTAACCAAGATTTTGCTATATTAAAATACAGTGATACATTCTTCTCCAACTCTTGGAGTGGTCAATTCCATCTTGATCATACTCCAACTTTGCAAGTACTTGACTATACCCAGAAGCCTTCCATTGCTGAATTAGAAATTCTATTAGTCCAGTACCAAAGCATAGTGAGTTGCTTGCAAGTCACTAAGGTGATCTCAGGTCTAAGGGATACTTATACCTACATCCTATCAAAGATATTCTCGACAGCAGAATACTCTGAAGTTGGTCACGTTTAATGATGATGTACCCATACATCTCACCTATATGCCATACTAGTGTCTCCATACTTTTTTGTTAAGAGGACAACCAACCTATATGGCATATAGGGATCTATGCTCAATAGATACTATTGTCCTAATTAACAGCCTATCATTTGGTCGTGAACAAATTTAAGGACTAATTGATAAATTTTCTCTTTATCGAAACTAAATAGTTCTAAGAACTTCATCACAATAATGAAGTTCATTAGAAGTTGTAAACTTATGATGAAAAGATGCCAAAATATTTTTATTAATTAATAAATTAATTATAATTATAAAATAGTTCAACTATCAACAGACTGATGATTGGCTTTGGGACACAATTTTCAATAACTCCCACTTGTCCTAAAGCCACTCGGCATAGTATCTAATACCCATCTTCGACTTATGGTTGTCGAACTCCTTGATTGCAAGGGCTTTAGTAAAGGGGTCGGCTAGATTCTTCTTTCTATCGATCTTTTGAAGGCCGATGTCACCACAATCCATGATTTTATGGACCAAATGAAAGCGATGCAGAATATGCTTTGTCTACTGGTGTGCCTTCGGTTTCTTTGCTTGAGCTATGATGCCAGTGCTATCACAGTAGAGCAGGACTAGACCATCAATGGAGGGTGCTACTCTGAGCTCGATGATGAACTTCCTCAGCCACATAGCTTCCTTTGTTGCATCTGATCCTACCATGTACTCTACTTCACAAATAGAGTCTGCCACTATATGTTGTTTGGAACTTTTTGTATAGATGGCTCCACCATTTAGAGTAAAGATGTATCCTAACACATTTTTACTGTCATCACGATCAGATTGAAAGCTGGAGTCTATAAACCCCACAAGCTTTAGATCTGACTCACCATAAACCAACAATTGATCATTAGTATTTCTCAAATACTTAAGGATGGTTTTAACCATCTTTTAGTGATTTTCTCTAGGGTCAGACTGGTATCTACTCACCACTCCTAGTAAGTATGCCATTTTTTATCTCGTACATATCATGTCATACATAATAGACCCCACTGCCAAAGCATATGGGATTCTACTCATACGCATTCTCTCTTCAGGAGTTGTCAGACAATCCTTCTTAGAGAGAAATTTCTTAACCTATCGAAAGATAGCCCTTTTTAGAATTCTCTATGCTAAACCTCTTCAGCACAATTTTTATGTACGTGGATTGGGATATACCAAGCATCCATTTAGATCTATCCCTATAGATCTTCATCCCTAGGATGTAGGATGCTTCACCCAAGTTCTTCATGGAGAACTGTGATGATAACCAAACTTTTATTTCTTGAAGTGCGGGGATATCATTTCCGATTAAGAGAATATCATCCACGTACAAAATAAGGAATACCACTGCTGGACCATTTGTCCATTTCTAAATGTAGGGTTTTTCTTCATTCTTAACGAAGCCATACGTTTTGATCACTTTATCGAAATGCATATTCCAACTCCGAGATGCCTGCTTTAATCCATAAATGGATCTCTAAAGCTTGCACACCTTGGACTCATCTATTGATGTGAACCCTTCAAGTTGTATCATATACATCTCTTCGATCAGCTCTCCATTTAGGAAAGCTATCTTTACATCCATCTGTCAGATCTTGTAGTCCAGATGGGCAGCAATGGCAAGCATGATCCAAATAGACTTGAGCATTGCTATAGGAGAGAATACCTCATCATAGTCAATACCATAATGTTGACGATACACCAAACAGATAGGCTTTATAGGTCTCCACCTTTCCATTTGTGCCCCTCTTCCTTTTGAAGACCCATTTACACCCAATGGATTTAACCCCTTCAAGTGAATCAACTAATGTCCATACATCATTGACCTTCATGGAATCCATTTTGGATCTTATGGCTTCTATCCATTTCTCAGAGTCGTGTCTTTACATCGCATCCGTATAAGTGATCGAGTCCTCATCGTTCTCATCGAGTTTGATGGAATCACCATCCTAGATCAAGAATCCATAGTATCTGTCCAGATGGTGTGGTACTCTACCGGATCGCCTTAATGGTGTGGGTTCACTAGGCTTTGGATCTGATCTGATCAAATCTGACTCAGGTTCAACATTCTGTGTCAAACTTTCTCCCTATTAAACTTCATCAAGTTCAACCTTAGAGGCAACAATTCCTTCACCAAGAAACTTCTTTTCCAAAAAGGTTGCTCTACGACTGACCTTTTGTTCATCAGCATGTTAGAAATAGTATCCTTTGGTCTCTTTTGGGTATCCTATGAATGTACACTTGTCAGACCTAGGTCCAAGTTTGTCTGTAACTAACCGTTTGACAAAAGTTGGGCACCCCCAAATCCTAAGGTGTGAAAGTGCTGGTTTATGTCCTATCCATATCTCATATGGGGTTTTAACTACAGACTTACTTAGAATCCTATTTAATAGATAACAAGCCAATTCGAGTACATATCCCTAGAAGGATATCAGCAAGCTGGCAAATTCCATCATGGATCGGACCATATCTAATAAAGTTTGAATCCTCCTTTCAGACACATTGTTATGCTGTGGTGTTCCAATAGGAGTCCATTGAAAGAGAATTCCATTCTCTCCTAGATATGTGAGAAACTCACTAGAAATGTATTCTCCTCCTCGATCAGACCAAAGAGTTTTAATACTCTTTTCAATTTATTTTTCTACTTCACTTCAAAATTATTTGAATATTTCAAAAAAATTTGACTTATGTTTCATCAGCTAGACATATCCATATCTGGATAGATCATCTATGAAAGTGATGAAGTAGATATATCCACCTCTAGCACTTATGCTCATTGGTCCACATTCATCAGTATGTACTAGACCTAAGGGCTCATTGGCTCTCTCACCTTTTTCAGTAAAAGATGACTTGGTCAGTTTACCAAGAAGAAAGACTCATAGATTGGAAGTGATTGACAATCATTGACTTCGAGGATTCCCTCTTGAGTCTACCTGTTTATCCTGTTCTTATTTATATGACCTAGTCTACAATGCCATAAGTAGATATCTGATACACTATCTAATTTAGGGTGCTTGCCAATAGAATAGACTACATTAATAGGTTGTGGTAACATATATACACCACTATTCACTTATCCATAGAAAGCAGTAACACCATTCATAATGACATTACAAACTCATTTTTTTATTGAAATTTCATAATTGTTCATGGCCAAAAGGCCTACAAAAATGATTTTTAAAAGGAAACTAGGATAGAAATAATAATCACTAAGAACAACGGTATGAGATTCAAATACAAGTTTCAAAATTTCTAAAGCTAAAACTAAAACTAGTCTTCCATCTCCAACATTTAGAAATCTTTCGTCTTGCTCGAATCTTCTACTGAATTGCTGTCGACCAAGGTATTCCCGGTTGCTGTTAGATATATGTGCCCTAGAAGCCAGAATTGGCTGACACTTGTAATACACTTCTAGGGGCAAAATTATAATTTTGACTAAAATCAATAAATGGGTTATTTTCTATCACATATGTGTATTTAGTGTCTGTGATACATCCTTTGAGTTAATGGCAATGATAATTCATATTTTCAAGAGTTGAAAATTTAAGACATGAATAATCATTATTAACTCATAAATTGCTCCCGACCATAGGATCATCACGAGGATGGTGATTGATCCGGAAGGTTGGTGTACAATCGCTTCTCTTTAGTAGATGAGTCTTGAGTCTACGGTGTGGAGACACCGGAGCGAGAGTACAGGTACTCGTTAGAGAACGAGGGCACTGAGCGTGACCACCTCGAGTAGTCATTAGGGAGTCTACCTTCTCGTCAATGACTGACTCGATGCTGCAGTAGTGTGTCTGGTTCTTTGACCTGAGGTGCATCGGCAGTTCACCTTGAGGGTGTTATAGTTTGACTACACCATTACTCGGTCTCCTAGCCATATGGAACCCTGAGGTGTATGTTGGCTATAGCATGTTCATTGTAGGAACTGGATGGCATCAAGATGGAATCTATCTACCTCGGTGGTAGAGGAGCAGCCCTATGATAATCATGAGAATCAAGTCCAGAAGCCCATGGCCATGGCAGAGTGAAATAATAGAAAGAGTTTCTATTTAGATTTTCACATTGGACTCGAATCGAATGATTACATCATATGACAGAGAACTAGGGTTTGACGAGTTTACCTTAACCCTAATCTGATCGGGGCTCAAGATAGAAGAACTGAATCACACAGGTAGCTGCACCAAGAGGTTCGCATTCAGCTCTGATGGGTTGCCACCATATACTGCTAGGTGTCACTGGTGGATTTTGGGAGCAATTAGAATGATTTAGATGATCGATCATTCTAGCTGTTCGAATCAGAAGAGTTCTGATCCATCGAAAGGAGTTTCGATGATGTCGATGATAGAGATCATGACATATCCCATTACCATACAGAACTGAACCTAACTGGGTCACACAAACAAGGGTTTGAATCTGGTGATCATCAATTGAACTGATCTAGTTCAATTGATCTGAATGAGATTCAATTAGGTTCAAGGAAATCGTGCTAGCACTCGATTGAACCTAACGTTCTTCTTTTTTGCTATCATAAATAAGTTGTCCTGTCTGAGCCAAAGGAGTTTGTGCTCAATCAGAGGCCTTCATATGGTCTGACTGGAGGTTGTCCAAGTCAGAAAAGGTTGTCTTATTTTGTAAGACATTACCTGCCATTTTTGGTCACCTGCCATTTCTTGTTCTTTGACTTTGGTCAAAAGTCTACCTTTGACTGGTCAAACGTTGACCATTGACACTTTGACTTTTGACCACATGTCATGCACCTATTGGAGAGCTGGTGGGGGCCTGTCCCCCTGCCAGAACCTGGCAAGGAGAAGGGCGCACGCCACCCTAGGCGTGTGCCCAAGTTGGAGGCGCCTAGGAGTCCTTGTTGGACAAGGACTCCATCTCCTTTTTGGATTCCAATTAGAGTTCTTCTAAGAACCAACTTTGACTGGTCTTAGGCACCCTCTAAGGAGGAATCCAGGGGACTCTATTCCCACCAATCAGATTTAGATCTGATTTCACAAAGGGTTGTGATTGGTTGGGAAGAAGAGGAGTTGGATCACAGCTAGTCTATAAATAAGACCCTGTACCCAACTCAGATTGACATGATATGATTGAAATAAGAGTTTCCATGCCCCAAGGCTGCCTCTCCCCTCCTTCTCCATGCCAAACCACCTTCTCCCCTTGCTCTCCACGTCCAAAAGGAGTTTTGGATTTTTGTTGGTGCGATTCAAGCAAGAGAAAGGCGATCAAAAGCAAGAAGGCTGCGCTGCTGCAAAGGACGACTGCTGATCTTCAAAAGGAGTTTTGAAGATCCTCCAGATCAGATCCAGATCTAATTTTTGGAGATGTGATAGAGAAGAAGAGGATCTCTAGATCCAGCCTGAGTGGATACCGATAGAGGCCAGGCGCGCTTGCGTGGCTAGATCCAGAACCTTCCGCTGCATACAGGATCATCAACAGGGTAATAGGATTACCCAAATCAGGTAAATTAAATTTGATTTAATTTATCCTTATTTATTTTATTTATTAAAATAATAAGAATCAGATCTAAAATATCCCAAGATCTGATATAGATCAAAGAAAAAATTTTTTTTTGAAATATATCTCTTGATCTGATCAGATCTGAACGAACCTGGACCGAGAAATCAGGATTTTCCTTCAACTGGTATCAGAGCCATGGTTCTAAAAATATTTAGATCTAATTTTAAATTTATTTTAATTAAAAATAATTGATTTTAGATGTCACATGAGATGTGATCAGATCTGAAATCAGAAAAAAAAAAATTAAAATTAAATGATTTGGATCTAAGATTAGAAGATATGCATGACTAGTTCTAGAATAGAATAGTTCTATAGAATAGTCTTGCATGTTTTCAATTTAATTTGATTAACCCATATTTTAGATCCATTTATTTACTATTTTTTGATATTATAATGGTTATAATAACATCTAAAAAATAGCAAATAAAATTATTTAATTTTAAACATCATATGAGATGTGATTGATGCATGTCTAGACTAGTTGTAGAATAGTTCTACATAGTTGTCTAGATTAGGGTTTATTTTGATAAGATCAATTTAAATCTAATTTTTAGATTATTATGAGATAATTTAGATCTAAAAATATGCATGATTCGATACATGAGATGTATGCAAAATATGCCATGATTAGATCTACTTTGTATATGAGATATATGATATAGATCTGATACTGTTTTGTAGTATTGAATGTTCCTGATTAAGGCGTTCCTCTTGGCCGTCCGGTCATAAGAACGAAGAAGGGTTTAAAGGCCCTCTCTTCCCATTCGATGGGGTGTTCTTATGATGTGTAGGGGTGCTGCGTGTTCGTCCTTAATCAGAAACCCAAAACTTACTTTCTGCAAAACCCTAGATCCTGAAACCCTAGGATTTATTGTGCATATTTTGTTTATGAACCCTACTTAATTAAGAATTAAGTTTATGGAATATTAATTAGGTCTAAAATTGAGAATTTCAGATCTAAGACATATTCATAATACTGGGTTCGGGCTTGGGTAGCTCAATTAGGTCTAAGCGGTTGATCAAACCGAATCAAGAGTTGGTTAGATGGGATCAACAATGCTTAAATTGACCAGCCTAATAGGATTAAGTCTGGGTCAAGATCGAGTCACGATCAAGCAAGACCTAATTAGGCTCAGAGGTTAGAGTCTGGATTGTAGGCTAACCCAATTGGTTCTGACTCAACAATTTGGTGTCTAAGGTAAGTTTGGCACATACGACCGACTGGTTTTTAATTGGAAGCTACTCGACCTGAATGCATTCTTGTACGAGTTAATGGCATATTCCTTCCACCGGTCTCACTTACCTGGCCATATCTGTTGACACAGTTCTGATCTGAGGTGGTCAATAATCCGAGCTAACCCATGCCACTAGGTTAGTCATAATTGTTATGACTAAGCCAAGTCTAGTTTAATGAGACCTGAATCAATTCTCCCTAAGAAAAGATTAAGTCTGAGGTCTTCCACCATTGTAGATGTGCGGGCCCTTCCCGGGGTTGATTGTTCTCGGCTGGATACAGTGGCTCAGTTGCACCGGAAAGATGCAACCATGTCTATTAGGCATTGGATGCTATGGGCTGGAGGATGAGTTGGGCTCAATATTTCGGATACGGTGAGAGACTCAATTAGGAACCCAGTCTATGCAAATGGTGGGTCTGACTTAACTAAGGAGTGGATCAATATTCCGGATACGGTGAGATTCATGAATTAGAGACCAAGTTTGGGTGCACCATGATTAGAGAATCATTGAACAAGAGTTGTTCACTCATTGGCTAACCCATCACCAATAACTGTTAGGTGAGGTGATGAGTCAGTTGGTGAGACCGCACCACCCACTAGAAATCATTAATCATGGAGATTTTCGCATCTCTACAGAGGGAGTGTAGGGATCCGAGAAAATAGTGGGAGCTAATTTGTTTAAAAATAAAATTCCCTAAATAAATTGGTCAAGTCAAAATTACAATATCTAACTAGAATCTTTGACTCTCTACAGGAAAATGTCTGCGTCCAACCCATTGGCACGTATCCTGGACACACATAGACTGACCGGACCCAATTATAAAGATTGGCTCAGGAACTACAAAATTATTTTGGGTTCTGAGAAGTTAACCCATGTTTTGGACCAGGACCCTCCCACCTTACCAGCCCGTCCATCTGTTGAACAGAGAGCGTCTCTGGAAAAATGGATAGACGAAGATAATAAGGCCAGATATTACATGTTGGGCTCGATGTCTGATGAGCTCCAGCGCCAACATGAGGATATCGGGACTGCTCGCCAAATGTTGGCTCACCTGCAGGAGATGTTTGGTGAACAGAGTCGCGCAGCCAAATATCAAGTCACGAAATGACTTTTTAAGGCTAAGATGCGTGATGGGCAGTCAGTCCAAGATCACTGTCTGACAATGATCAAGGACATGGAAGAGCTTGAGAAGCTCGGTGTGAAGTTGGACTTGGACCTGCAGAACGATATTATTCTGCAATCCTTGACTGATGCATATGGGCAATTCATCATGAATTACCACATGCATAAACTTCAGAATTCCTTGGCCGAATTAATGAATATGCTGGTTACCGCTGAGCTTTCTATGAAAGGTTCTAAAGGCTCAGTTCTTGCTATGGAACGGACTTCTTCCAAAAGAAAGTCTTATGGAAAGAAAAAGAAGTCTGTGAAAAAGCAAAAGGTGGAAGGATCAAAGAAGAAGAAGGCAGAGCCGAAGAAGAAAGGCCGATGTCAAAGGAAAGTGTTTCCATTGCAACAGCGACGGCCATTGGAAGCGGAACTGCCCTACTTACCTGGCCACCCTGAAGAACAAGAAGGAAGGTCCTTCTGGAGGTATGCTCGTTATTGAGTCTAACCTTACGGTTTCTTCTGCATCCAGTTGGGTGCTTGACTCTGGTTCTAGTGCTCATCTGTGCACTTCTATGCAGGGTCTTGAGGATAGCAGGAGGCTGAGGGATGGAGACATGATCCTACGCATCGGTAATGGAGCAAGAGTTGCTGCAGTAGCCGTGGGAACATACCCTCTTCGATTACCATCTGGTTTAGACTTAGTTTTGAAAGACTGTTATTTTGTGCCTGCAGCTAGCAGGAATTTGATTTCTGTTTCATGCTTAGCACAAGAAGGTTATGTGATCACCTTCTTTAAGGACCATTGTAACATTCTTTATGAAAGAAATAAAATTGCAAATGGTTTTCCTTATTAATGGTCTTTATCAGCTACATATTGATGTACCTATTTTAACTATCGAGCAAAACGTGAATGCCAAACGACCTAGGGATAGTCTAAACGACAGATATCTATGGCACCTGAGACTAGGTCATATAGCAGAAGATAGGATCAACAAATTGGAGAAAAATGGGCTATTGAGTCCGTTGACTTCCGAGTCATATCCAACTTGTGAATCTTGTCTTCAAGGCAAAATGACTAAACTCCCTTTTGTAGGACATGGGGAAAGGGCCACAGATCTCCTTGCCCTAGTACATACTGATGTGTGCGGCCCATTTGATGTGCCGGCTAGAGGCAATTTTGTCTACTTCATTACCTTTACCGATGATCTGTCTAGGTATGGGTATGTGTATCTTATGAGACACAAGTCTGAAGCTTTTGAAAAGTTCAAAGAATTCAGACATGAAGTAGAAAAACAAACAGGAAAAACCCATTAAGGTTCTTCGATCAGATCGAGGAGGTGAATACCTTAGCCGGGAATTCCTAGACTATCTAAAGGAAAATGGCATAGTCTCTCAATGGACTCCACCAGGAACACCTCAACTCAACGGGGTTTCAGAATGGAGAAATCGGACTCTATTGGATATGGTTCGATCCATGATGAGCTTCACAGACCTCCCTGATTTTCTTTGGGGACACTCATTGTTAACTTCAATCTATCTACTGAATAGGGTTCCCTCTAAAACCGTTCCTACCACACCGTATGAGATATGGCACGGTAAGAAACCAAGTCTGAGTCATCTCAGAATTTGGGGTTGTCCAGGCTCATGTCAAAAGACAACAAGCGGACAAGTTAGAGTTTAGGTCCTTTAGAGCTCGATTCATAGGATATCCTAAAGAGTCATTAGGATACTATTTCTACATTCCAGAAGACCACAATGTGATTGTGAGTCGACATGCCATCTTTCTTGAAAAATAGTTTATTCAAGACAGCGGCATTGGAAAATAGATCAAGCTTGATGAGAAAGTCTCACAAGTGGAACGAGCTAAGGACCAATTGGAACCAAATCAGTTTGAGCCAATAAGAACACTACCTCCTCCACCTCGTAGATCGGAAAGAGTTTTCCATCCCCCTGAGAGATACTTAGGTATTATTTCAGAGGAAGTAGAGAAAATGTTCCTCGTAGGTAATGGTGCTCATGGTGATGATCCCAAAACCTACAACGAGGCGATATCAGATATCGACTCCGAGAAATGGCTAGAGGCAATGCAGTCAGAAATTGACTCGATGCACTCAAACCAAGTCTGGACCTTGGTAGATCCACCAGAAGGTATAGTACCTATTGGGTGTAAATGGATCTTCAAGAGAAAGATTGGTGCAGATGGGAATGTGGAGACATTCAAGGCTAGACTAGTGGCAAAAGGTTATAGTCAACGCGAAGGCATTGACTATCAGGATACCTTTTCCCCAGTGGCTATGCTAAAATCCATCCGCACATTGCTTGCCGTTGCAGCCTATTTCGATTATGAAATATGGCAAATGGACGTGAAAACGGCATTCCTAAATGGATATCTTGAGGAAGATATCTATATGGAACAGCCGCTAGGTTTCACATCCAGTGATACTGATCACAAGGTTTGCAAGCTGCAAAGGTCCATATATGGACTTAAGCAAGCATCTCGGAGCTGGAACACTCGTTTCAATGATGTGATCAAAAAGTTTGGTTTCATCAAAAATGAAGAGGAACCATGTGTTTTCAAAAAGGTCAGTGGGAGCGCTGTTGTCTTCCTCGTATTGTACGTGGATGACATCCTCCTTATTGGGAATGATATTCCCATGTTGACGACAGTCAAAATGTGGTTGTCCAAGGAATTCTCCATGAAAGACCTAGGTGAAGCATCCTTTATTCTAGGAATTAAGGTCTATAGGGATAGACCGAATAGGATGCTAGGACTTTCACAGAAGATGTACATAGAGGAAGTACTAAAGAGGTTTAGTATGGAAAACTCTAAGAGGGGATTAATACCCTTCAGACATGGTATTCATCTTTCCAAGAAGATGTGCCCTAGCACACCTGAGGAAATAGAACGCATGAGCAAGATCCCTTATGCTTCTGCAATAGGGAGCCTCATGTATGCCATGCTATGTACACGACCTGATATAGCCCATGCTGTGAGTGTCACAAGCAGATATCAGTCAAATCCAGGTGAAGAACACTGGACTTCTGTGAAATGTATCCTTAAGTACTTGAGAAGAACTAAGGATATGATGTTGGTCTTTGGTAATGGAGAACTCCAAGTCCAGGGATACACAGACTCAGGATTTCATGTCTGATATAGATGATCGAAAGTCGACATCTGGCAGTCTGTTTGTGTGCAATGGTGGTGCTGTCAGCTGGAAGAGTTCCAAGCAAACGTGGTGATATACCACCTCATCCACGATTACCTCGAGAAGGGTTACGTCGAGGTCAAGAGAGTCAACTCCACAGATAATGTGGCAGACCCACTTACAAAGCCGTTGGGCCAGCAGAAGATTCGAAGCCCACCTTGAGAAGATGGGACTTAGACTTGTAGCCAATTGGCTTTAGGACAAGTGGGAGATTGTTAGATATATGTGCCCTAGAAGCCAGAATTGGCTGACACTTGTAATACACTTCTAGGGGCAAAATTATAATTTTGACTAAAATCAATAAATGGGTTATTTTCTATCACATATGTGTATTTAGTGTCTGTGATACATCCTTTGAGTTAATGGTAATGATAATTCATATTTTCAAGAGTTGAAAATTTAAGACATGAATAATCATTATTAACTCATAAATTGCTCCCGACCATAGGATCATCACGAGGATGGTGATTGATCCGGAAGGTTGGTGTACAATCGCTTCTCTTTAGTAGATGAGTCTTGAGTCTACGGTGTGGAGACACCGGAGCGAGAGTACAGGTACTCGTTAGAGAACGAGGGCACTGAGCGTGACCACCTCGAGTAGTCATTAGGGAGTCTACCTTCTCGTCAATGACTGACTCGATGCTGCAGTAGTGTGTCTGGTTCTTTGACCTGAGGTGCATCGGCAGTTCACCTTGAGGGTGTTATAGTTTGACTACACCATTACTCGGTCTCCTAGCCATATGGAACCCTGAGGTGTATGTTGGCTATAGCATGTTCATTGTAGGAACTGGATGGCATCAAGATGGAATCTATCTACCTCGGTGGTAGAGGAGCAGCCCTATGATAATCATGAGAATCAAGTCCAGAAGCCCATGGCCATGGCAGAGTGAAATAATAGAAAGAGTTTCTATTTAGATTTTCACATTGGACTCGAATCGAATGATTACATCATATGACAGAGACTAGGGTTTGACGAGTTCACCTTAACCCTAATCTGATCGGGGCTCAAGATAGAAGAACTGAATCACACAGGTAGCTGCACCAAGAGGTTCGCATTCAGCTCTGATGGGTTGCCACCATATACTGCTAGGTGTCACTGGTGGATTTTGGGAGCAATTAGAATGATTTAGATGATCGATCATTCTAGCTGTTCGAATCAGAAGAGTTCTGATCCATCGAAAGGAGTTTCGATGATGTCGATGATAGAGATCATGACATATCCCATTACCATACAGAACTGAACCTAACTGGGTCACACAAACAAGGGTTTGAATCTGGTGATCATCAATTGAACTGATCTAGTTCAATTGATCTGAATGAGATTCAATTAGGTTCAAGGAAATCGTGCTAGCACTCGATTGAACCTAACGTTCTTCTTTTACTATCATAAATAAGTTGTCCTGTCTGAGCCAAAGGAGTTTGTGCTCAATCAGAGGCCTTCATATGGTCTGACTGGAGGTTGTCCAAGTCAGAAAAGGTTGTCTTATTTTGTAAGACATTACCTGCCATTTTTGGTCACCTGCCATTTCTTGTTCTTTGACTTTGGTCAAAAGTCTACCTTTGACTGGTCAAACGTTGACCATTGACACTTTGACTTTTGACCACATGTCATGCACCTATTGGAGAGCTGGTGGGGGCCTGTCCCCCTGCCAGAACCTGGCAAGGAGAAGGGCGCACGCCACCCTAGGCGTGTGCCCAAGTTGGAGGCGCCTAGGAGTCCTTGTTGGACAAGGACTCCATCTCCTTTTTGGATTCCAATTAGAGTTCTTCTAAGAACCAACTTTGACTGGTCTTAGGCGCCCTCTAAGGAGGAATCCAGGGGACTCTATTCCCACCAATCAGATTTAGATCTGATTTCACAAAGGGTTGTGATTGGTTGGGAAGAAGAGGAGTTGGATCACAGCTAGTCTATAAATAAGACCCTGTACCCAACTCAGATTGATATGAGATGATTGAATCAAGAGTTTCCATGCCCCAAGGCTGCCTCTCCCCTCCTTCTCCATGCCAAACCACCTTCTCCCCTTGCTCTCCACGTCCAAAAGGAGTTTTGGATTTTTGTTGGTGCGATTCAATCAAGAGAAAGGCGATCAAAAGCAAGAAGGCTGCGCTGCTGCAAAGGACGACTGCTGATCTTCAAAAGGAGTTTTGAAGATCCTCCAGATCAGATCCAGATCTAATTTTTGGAGATGTGATAGAGAAGAAGAGGATCTCCAGATCCAACCCGAGTGGATACCGGTAGAGGCCAGGCGCTTGCGTGGCTAGATCCAGAACCTTCCGCTGCATACAGGATCATCAACAGGGTAATAGGATTACCCAAATCAGGTAAATTAAATTTGATTTAATTTATCCTTATTTATTTTATTTATTAAAATAATAAGAATCAGATCTAAAACATCCTAGATCTGATACAGATCAAAGAAAAATTTTTGAAATATATCTCTTGATCTGATCAGATCTGAACGAACTTGGACCGAAAATCAGGATTTCCCTTCACAAGCATTTTTATTCAAAAAAACTTGCAGAAAGAACCGAGAACCAGAAGACGAACCTCCCACTAAGTTCACCGACTCTTTATGGAGCTGGTGATTATTCTCAAAGTTCTGAAGTAACCCCAGTAAGCCATGGTAGTTTACTTCAGGCTTTATCATTCTATAATGATTATGAAAAGGGAGATAGAACTTTAGCAGCGAGTTCAGTATTGCATCTTTCCCAAGTTGTTCATGCAAGAAAAGTCAAGTTTGCTCAAGTGCTCTATTAGCTCGATAATATATAGTACATGATCAGTGATAGAGGCTCTATCCTGCATTCTAGCATTGAAGATGGCGTAACTAGTCTTGTGCCTCTTAACGTCATTGGATGTGCCAAAAGAATCCTCCAACACTTGGAGAATTTCATTTGGCTGAGCTATCTCAAACCTACGACTGAACTCATTGCTCATCGCAGCCAACATAATGCAGCGCACTGTGATTCGGTTACTGAGCCACTGTTGATAAGTATCTCTGACTGTTCCATGTGCATTGACGACTGGCTCCTCAGGTGCAGGATCTGTCAGCACATATAAGATCCGTTCATGCTCTAGGACAATCTTCAACTTTCGGTACCAACTACCAAAGTTGGGTTCCACCAACTTATCATTGTCGAACAATGATCAAAGTGATAGAAAAGTGACCATGTCTGCACAAAGAAAAATCAAAACCTAATTAGTAATTGCTTCATTAAATCTAAAGATTTAGAATTTAATCAAAAGATTTCTTCCACTATTTTATTCGAATTGGTAGCCTCTACCTCCAATTCGAGAAATTATTCTAATTTCTTTGTGAGTACTAGAATCCACATAGACTGTACATGAGCCCAACTTTGGTTGGCCCACCCATATACATTTAAGGATAGGTTCATAATCAATTATTTTTCCAAATAATTTTTAATAATTAAATTTTATCCTAGGCCCTGATCAATTGGCTTTGGCCTTCTCAAAAAAGGATCCAGTTAGGTCTAACCATTAACATGGTCATACTTGACCCATCCAACCAATGAATGATCAGGCCCAACTTTGGTTGGCCCACCTGACCACCATTTAGAAAGATGTATCCAAGAGATCATATAATGAATGATAATTCCATCAATCGATAAGCACCAATCCTTTGGGCCTCCAGTGATTATCCAATTGATGGACTCATTATCATCCACTTTAATGAGAGGCTATGATCTAGTTATCATATAACTATTTCATTTTAGGGATCTAATAATTTTAGAGGATTTAATTTATAGAAGTGAGTAGGTCAAATTAACTAGCTTGTCATGATCCTCCCACTAACTTCATCAAGTCAGCTTAAGGAAGATCATTAATAGGCTAGTCTAGGAGCACCTAAATCAGTCAAACTGATTTACCTAGCTGACATGGGTCAGCTTGAATAGTTAAGCAATCTGATCAAAATATAATCTCATCAAGAGATCAGGTAAGTTCGATCAGTAGAAGGGTTTGCTAGGATTTTCTTAGACACCATCAGAAATAGCTAGGTTAGCAAGCTACCAATTAAAAATTACTAGTCTGGTTTACCTTAGACACCAACTAGTTTAACTAGTTTTAATTAGATCAACTTAACAGTTCATGCTAGACCGCGTAGCCAAGAATCATGTCCATCTTGGGTCTTGTTAAAGACATGGACTTGACCAACTACAAGTATTGCAATTGATCTAGAGAATTCTTGACCTAATCTAAGGCAACAATTGATTAGATTTAGTCAATTCTCTAATTAAGTCCATTCTTTAATCAAACCCTAGGTCTAACCCAATTAATGGATCTAATCCCCACTAACCATTAATCCAATGTATTATGATTCATGTCATAGGATCTTCAATTTACAATCCTAGAACCTAAGCAAACAACTTCTTAATTCTTAATTAAGTTTTAGGCTGAGGGTTGGGGTTTGGCTATTCTAAAATAGTTTTCATGTTTGTAAAATATTTTTATAAAATGGTTCTATCAATCAAGTTGCATGTTTGATTCATAATCAATATGCAAGTAACATAAACATGAATCTACTTTAGATCTAATCTAAATAGGTTTATGTAATTAAAATAGTTTCAATAATAATCAATCATAAATCTTCCTAGATCAAATCTAACATATTTATGAAGATTAAAATTAGATTAAAATATTTTTAATTAGATCATAAAATCTCATAGATCTAATTTAAAATTTAATGATCAATATTTTAGATCAGCACGTACTAGGACAACCTATTCACTGTAAGGGATAAATCTTACAGCAGGACAATCTTATGGCAGCCCGTTAAATCTAAAATATTTTATTTTTTGATATAAAACTATTTTAAAACTATTAAATTATAAATAAAATTAGATTAAATCTAATAAATTTATGATTAGTGTCAGATCATCACGAACTAGGACAACCTATTCACTATAAGGAAAAAACCTTACAAGAGGACAACCTTATGGCAGTTCGTGCGATCTAACTTTTTTTTTTTTAACTTTAGATTTAATAATTAGATTATAAATTAGATCTAATCTAAGAAATAAACTAAACATCCATAAAAATTATTTAATAACAACCTAGCTTTGATACCAATTGAAGGAACCAGATCTAGGATTTTATAGGTAGATCTTGAAAACTTTTTCAAGATCTTGTAGCAGGAGACTTAAATAAATTAAATATTTATTTAAATAAATATATAAACACCTAGATCTTAGATCTATTATATGATCAAGATATGATATTAAATCAAAAATTAAAATTAAATAAGAAAGTAAAAGATTGATCAAATCAACCTAGATCTACACTATATCAAATGTAGGTATGAAGTTAATAGATCAGATCTAGTACCTGAGCAAGTTAGATGTTCTAACTTGCTGATCTGGGCTTGAGAATGAAGTCATGAGCCGCACACATGCCCAACCTCTAGGAGTCTTCCACATGAGCCTACGATCTCTGATATAAAGTTCGATGCAGAAAATCAGCATAGCATGCTAGTATTATTTTGATCCTTCTTTGATGGTCGATCCGATGCTCCCTTCTTCAAAATTTGGGCTCTCCAAAATATGAGAAAGAAGATGAGAGTTTACTAATATGAGACTCTCTCAAAAAAACTCAAAAAAAGGAGGAGAGATTGAAAATAAAATAGCTCTACAAGAAGACCCTCTTCTTCTTCTCTTTTCTCTCACCTAGACACCTAGTTTGGTGCCTATTGGAACCCTAACGCCCAAGGACTCTCTTCCTTTGATTTTTTCACACCACAAACCTCTCCCAAAGATCTGTATTCCACAAAAAAATCAGAACAAAATTCATTCAATAAATATAGAAAAAAAAGAGTCCAAGTTAGATCAAAATTCTAGACTAGGAATATCCAAACATTGTTGGGGTGCCCAACTCTTGGGTGCCTCCTCTACAATTATTGGCATGGACCAGCAAGGGAGGGCACACAAAAAAAGAGATTATTTAATGGAATAAAAGAAGAATTAATTAAAAGAGAGGGTAGCACTTAAGGGTAGGTATTTTGGTCAACAAGGATTCTATCTCATAGAATCCTAAGCAAAACTAACTCCTTTTTTGACTTGGTCTTCCAACAAATTGCCTTATGAGAAAAGGAGGAGAGAAAGAGGGCGTGAGAAGCCATGGGAGTGGAGAATTTTCATGTAAGAAATAAAAAAAAAAGGGCATGGGCGTGAGGATTAAGTGGTGCAAGTGATAGGGAGTCCTAGTCACACTAGGAATCCTATTTTGACTTGGTCAAAAAAGATCTTTTAACCAAATAAAATCAAGATTAAACCAATCCAATTAAATAAGACCCTAACCCATTTAAGGACCTAATTAAATCAGATTTAATTCTAATTTATTTTCTAATAAAATTAGAAAATTGGGTTAATCCAAGTCCTAGTTAGACTAGGACTAGTTCTTCCTTGCACTTGGCTTATCCAATATACCAATTGGAATTGATTCAATCAAGTCCAAACCAAATCTAATTAAATCATATTTAATTAGACTTAATCTTAGCCTATTGGCTTAATCAAATTAAGCCAATTAGCAATCCAATTGCTAATCGATCCTCCTGCAACACTTGCACTAGGTTAAACACCAATCGTATTGATTGTTTAACCCTAGAACGATTCTTAATCGTTGATCAACCATCCGATCAGATCGTAAGCTCTAACATTTGTAACCTCATGGATCTAAACCTAATTCGATAGCATCGGAATAAATTTTTGTACTAATAAAAGTGACCATCTAGCAATGATACCCGATGAACGGATAGGTCGAAGGTGTAGAACACCATCCTTAGAACAAAATGCAGATATAGTTTTCATATAATTCATCCCCTTGATCATAATGCTCATAGGACATCTTAGAGTTTAACTATCAACTCTAATCAGGTTGTCCACATTGTATTTCAAAATATCAAATTCATCTGATGGATTACCCTGGCCAGGATTTTGCTATATTGAAATACAGTGTTACATTCTTCTCCAACTCTTGGAGTGGTCAATTCCATCTTGATCACACTCCAACTTCGCAAGTACTTGACTGTGCCCAGAAGCCTTCCATTGTTGAATTAGAAATTTAGTTAACCTGATACTATTAGGGATAAACCAGCTCCTACCAGAGTTTGACTGGATGCTTGATCTCGGAAGGATCCCACTCGACAGTAGCCTCCATGGTTAAACCTTGGGCCTCTTCCAGTAGTTGAACTCCTCTCGAACTTCTCTTTCAGCTAGACTCCTCCAATAGTTGAACTCCTTCCGAACTTCTCCTTCAGCTAGACTCCTCTCCTAGTCAAACTCCTCCAACAGTTGAACTCCTCTCTAACATCTCCTTCATCTAGACTCCTCCAATAGTTGAACTCCTTCCGAGCTTCTCCTTCAGCCGGACTCCTCTAATGGTCAAACTCCTTTCAAACTTCTCCTTTAGACAGACTCCTCCAACAGTCAGACTCCTTCTGAAATTCTCCTTCAGCCAGACTCCTCCAACAGTCAGACTTCTTCCAAAGTTCTCCTTCAGTTAAACTCCTCCTCCAGTCGGACTCCTCCAACAGTTGATCTCCTCCCGAACATCCCCTTCAGCTAGACTCCTCCAACAGTTGAACTCCTTCCGGACTTCTCCTTCAGTCGGACTCCTCCAACGATCGAACTCTTTCTAGACTTCTCCTTCAGTCGGACTCCTCCAATAGTTGAAATCCTCCCAAACTTCTCCTTCAATCAGACTCCTCCCCCAATCGGACTCCTCCAACAGTTGAACTCCTCCTGAACTTCTCTTTCAACCAGACTCCTTCGATAGTCGGACTCCACCCAAACTTCTCCTTCAGCCAGACTCCTCCCCCAGTCGGACTCCTCCAATAGTTGAACTCCTCCCAAACTTCTTCTTCAGCTAGACTCCTCTAACAGTAGAACTCCTTCTGGGCATTTTCTTCAGTTGGACTCCCCCAACGATCGAACTCCTTCCAAACTTTTCCTTCAGTCGGACTCCTCCAGTAGTTGAACTCCTCCCAAACTTCTCCTTCAATCAGACTCCTCTCCTAGTTAGACTCCTTCAATAATTAAACTTCTATCAAACTTCTTCTTCAGTCGGACTCCTCCAACAATTGAACTCCTCCTAGATTTCTCCTTCAGATGGACTCCTCCCGACAGCTAAACTATCTCCAAACTCCATCCAGCAACCTTAGAGGTCCTCGGCACTCATCCTCAATATAGCCAAAAGAACCATCAATCTCTTCCATCCGAGCTTTGGCCATTAGACCCCGACGGACTCGCACATCACGATAATAGATACTCTCCCCTGTAACAAACTCCACGTGGCCCTGAACGTTCTACTATAGAATGGTTATAGCTATCACTATCAATTTATTATAAGCTCCATCTATATAAGGGATCCTCCAGATATGCTTTCAAAAAAAGAGAAAAAGCTCTTCGTCTCTTCCTCAAAACTCTGCTAGAATCTCTCTACGTATTCCATTTCTGTTGGTCGAAAGAGCTGACTTGATCGTTGGAGGGTCTTACCAAAGCCACCAACCCAGACTCCGAACGAAACTTATTTTGCAGGGCCTGACGGCGACCTCATCCTCTCCAAATCTAGCTTCGACTCCGACAATGGCCAAATTTCATGCCAACAGGATTGACGCTAGAAGGAGGGCCTCAAGTTATTGAGGTTCCTTTGTTCCTGAAGATATACATGGTGGAGATCCCTCTTCATCCTAACTAGAGTCCTACTTTTTCTCTCGATCTCTTGAGGATGCCTCCCAAAAAGGCTTCAACCCGACAGTCAACCTTCTCCATGGACAGATCTCATCCAGATCTTTCCACCCCTGTTTCGTCTCCTACGTCTCAAGCCCCACTACCTACGATGGGGTTCCTCTATTCCTGAAGATATACATGGTGGAGATCCCTCTTCATCCTAGCTAGAGTCCTACTTTTTCTCTCGACCTCTTAAGGATGCCTCCCAGAAAGGCTTCAACCCGACAGTCAACCTTCTTCACAGATAGATCTCATCCAGATCTTTCCACCCCTGTTTCATCTCCTACATCTCAAGCCCCACTACCTACGATGGTGGACACAGTGTAGTTCGACCTATTGGTCCAGCAAGTCAGCGGTCTCACTGAAGTAGTGCAGGCCATGTGGCAGCAGCAGCCATCTCCAATGCCATTTCGATCAAAGCAAGTTTCTCAGGAGCTAGAGAACCCAGTCTGGGGGTAGCCGACTTGGGTTAATCGATCGACGACCCCCAAAAAAGGGAAGAAGATGGTAGAGATCCCTTGCTTAGACCATGACTCGACCTTGGGGGAGTAGTAACCCCATTCCATTAGAAAATCCTAAAGATCAACGACCGTGAAGATCTTCTAGATCAAAGGCTCCAGAAAATAAGCCAATGAATTAAAGAACTCCATCATGCTCCCTCCTATCGTGGTAACAATATTTGCACTAACCCTCCTTTTTCTCAAAAGATTATGCAGGAACTGATCACGCCGAACTTCAAGCTCCCTTAGTTTGAGAGTTACGATAGGACCACCGATCCGATCGACCATCTGAAGATTTTTTGGATAATGATGCTACTCCACGGTGCATCAGACGTCATTTTGTGCCAAGCTTTTCCATCTACCCTCAAGAGAGCTGCCAGAAACTAGTATTCGGCCCTTAAGTCGGGTACCATCATTTTTTTTGATCAAGTGAGCTATCAGTTTATGGCTCATTTCATTAGCAGCCGATGTCCCCACCGAGGTTTGGATTTCTTAATGAATATCAAGTAGAAGAAAGGAGAATCTATCCGGACTTATGTCATCTGATTTAATGAAGGTCCAAAATCTAGACTAGTCTATTGCAATGGCCGCACTCAAGGGTAGCCTTCAGAAAAATGATTTGCTATTCTCCCTAGAGAAGTATCCTAGGAACTTTGCCAATATGCTAGCTCGGGCTGAAGGTTATGCCCGAGCTGAGGAGGCCTTTAAGGCTAGAGATAATGAAGCCACTAAAGAGCGGTAGGTGGATGAACCAAATATGCCCATGGCTGAAGAGAAATCAAGCAGAGCTTGGCCACGCTCTCGAACTCCTCCAGAGCATAAGTGGGCCTGAACTCTTACCCGGGCGCAGAGGCGAAGAAGCCTAGATAGAAGGGTGCGATGGAGCTCTTCCTTTAGAAGATTCTACAACTATGCCCCTCTCAATCTCCAAAAATTCAAGTACTAATAGAGATCAGGGAGCAACTACCGAGACCAAAAAAGATGCACACTCATCCCAGCAAGTGCAATCCTAGCAAGTTTTGTCTCTACCATCACGATCACAATCACGATACAAAAGAGTGCATCCAACTCCAAGAGGAGATTGAGGAGCTCATCATGCATGGTAGGCTTGGCCGATTCTTGCGACATTGATTGGAAGGATGGAAGGATCGATCGAGAGCACCCCCATCGCTAGAACCACCATGGGGCGAGGAGCAGCAAGAAGATCGACCCTCGATTGTCATCATTAACACCATCTCTAGGTGACTTCGGCATGGGGAGGCTAGTAGATCGACAAAGCCTGAGAAGAGGTGGAGGACTGAGGAGCCCATCACTTTCACCAACGAGGATGCTCGAGGAGTCTAGTTCCCACATAATGATGCGGTTGTCATCTCTTTTAACATTGCTGATTATTATGTACATCATATTTTGGTAGATAATGAAAGTTTTGCTAACATTGTATATTATGATGCTTTTTTAAAATGTCCATATTCGATAATTGCCTAGGACCCATGAGCTCCCCATTGGTCGGCTTCACTAGCGACACTATGCCAGTGGAGGGAATGATAACTCTAGTCGAGACTACAGGGCAATATCCAAAGTAGGCCAAGGCATGGGTCAACTTTTTCATGGTGAAAGCCCCCTTCACTTACAATGCAATCCTCGACTAACCTGGTCTGAATGCACTACGAGCCATGGTGTTGATCTATTACCTAAGAATAAAATTTCCAACAAATAATGAAATAGGTGAAATTAAAGGTGATCAAGCATTAGCCCGGCACTACTACTCCATCGCCTTACAAAATGGCACTTGATTTGACCCCTACCCAATTGATGGACTTGATGTCTGCGATGATCTTACCGAAGAATGGGGTGAGCCCATAGAAGATCTTATGACCGTCCCCCTGAATGACGAAAATGTGGAGCATACGGTGCAAATTGGCTCCAATCTAGAAGATGAAGTTTGGAAGCAGCTCATCGCCTTTTTATGGAGGAATGCCGACATCTTCGCCTGGGTTTTGATGGATATGCCTAAGATTGATGTCGAGGTTATGGAACATCAGCTGGCCATTGATCCCAAGCATCGACCAATGAAACAAAGAGTTTGGGATGATGCACCAGAAAGGTAGAAGGTAATAGCAGAAGAAGTCGACAAGCTTCTCAATGCTGGATTTATTCGAGAAGTCAGCTATCTGACTTAGGTCTCTAATGTGGTCCTGGTCAAGAAGGCAAATGGCAAGTGGAGGATGTGCATCAAATTTAAGAAGCTAAACAAGGCCTGTCCAAAAGATAGCTACCCTTTGCCTAGAATCCACTAACTGGTGGATGCGACTTCAGGCTATGAGCTCCTCACCTTCATGGACGCCTTCTCTGGCTATAACCAAATTTGGATGGCACCGGAGGATGAGGAGAATACTACTTTTATTACTAACTATGGTGTTTACTATTACAGGGTCATGCCCTTCGGGCTTAAGAATGCAGGAGCGACCTATCAGTGCTTGGTCAATAAAATCTTCAAGAAGTAGATCGACTGCAATATGGAGGTTTACATCGATGACATGCTGGTCAAAAGCCGAATGTCTATCAATCATGTTGCCAACCTTGAAGAGGCTTTCGATGTGCTCAGAAAAAATAAGATGAAGCTGAACCCAACCAAGTGCACCTTTGGTGTAGCCTCAGAAAAATTTTTTGGGGTCATGGTCTTGGGACAAGGGATTGAGGCCAACCCAAAGAAAATTCGAGCTATCCAGAAGATGACTGCTCCAAAGTCGATCAAAGAAGTTCAGTACCTTATCGAGAAGGTGGCAACTTTGAATCATTTTTTCTCGAAGTCGATCGAACGCTGCATGCCCTTCTTCCAAATCCTTATGAAATCGAAAGATTTTGGCTGGACTCAAAAATGCCAAAAGGCGTTCGACGAGCTCAAGAACTACCTCAGCTTGCCTCCCCTACTAGCCAAATCCGAATTCGAAGAGGAGCTGTTTCTCTATCTCACGATCTCCCCTATGGTGTTGGTGGCAGTCCTGATCAAAGAAGAGGCAAAAGTACAGCGATCAATCTACTATATAAGTCGGATCCTAAAGGACGCCAAGACCAAGTATACAAAGTTGAAAAAATTGACTTATGCTCTTCTGATTGCAGCAAGGAGACTTTGGCCTTCCTTTTAAGGACATGCTATAATGCTCCTCACTGACCTGTCGATCAGAGCAATCCTTCATCAAATGGATGCTTTTGAAAGACTTGCAAAATGGGCCATTAAATTAATAGAGCTTGACATCAAC
Source organism: Cocos nucifera (assembly GCA_006176705.1). NCBI lineage: Eukaryota > Viridiplantae > Streptophyta > Magnoliopsida > Arecales > Arecaceae > Cocos > Cocos nucifera. The sequence continues at coordinate 117,722 of QRFJ01004600.1, forward strand.
TATCGGCCTTAGCCAGCAATCAAGGCTCAGGCACTAGCCGACTTCATAGTTGAATGCACCATCCCAGATGATGTCGAGCTTCAAAATGAAACCACATTCCATGGTTGCACCCAAGCTCCTCTGAAGAAAGAATGAACCTTCCTAAAGATTTCTGGGCCTTGCATGTTGATGGCTCCTCCAACGATTTCGAAGCAGGTGCTGGGCAGATCCTGATCAATCCGAATGAAATCATCATGGAGTACGTGCTGCATTTTGAATTTTTGGTGATAAACAATGGGGAAGAATATGAGGCCCTAATAGTCGGGCTCAAGATAGCCAAAGAATCAGGAGCTGATTAGATTTAGGTTTGCAGTGACTCCCAATTGATCGTGGGGTAGGTCAGTGGCAGTTATGAAGCTCGGAAAGAAAGCATGGTAAAATATCTTGAGAAGATGAAGAGCTTGACCCCAACCTTCGGTAGCTTCAGCATTCGATAAATTCTGAGGGTAGAAAATATTATGACCAACCTTCTTTCCAAGATAGCCACCCTAGCTCCTAACGAGCTTCCAAAAAAAGCTTATTATAAGACATTGAAATGCCCATGCATAGAGGAACCATAGCCCATCATGCAAGTTGGCCAGGAGCCCTGATGGATTGACCCACTGACTGCTTATCTTAAGGATGGGGTTCTTCCTCGTGACCCGAAAGAGGCTCAAAAGTTGAGAAACGAAGCCTCTTGATATGTTCTTTATGAGAATAAACTATATAAAAGATCGTATTCCCTGCCATTATTGAGGTGCCTCCGACACTATGAGGCTGATTTCGCACTATGAGAAGTGCACAAGGAAATTTGCAAGAGCCATCTGGGTGCCAGATCTCTATCTCATAAGCTGCTCCGACAAGGGTATTACTGGCCAACTATGCATGGTGATTGTGTTGATTACGTCAGGAGATGTGACTGCTACCAAAGGAATGTGAATGTCCAAAGGCAACCAGCCACCGAGCTTACCCAGTTTAGAGCCCCATGGTCATTTGCATGGTGGAGAATGGATATTCTTGGACACTTTCCAATGGCATCTGGGCATTGGGAAAATTCTCCTAGAAAATTCTCTATTACTAAATTCATTACAATAAAAGCTCTTTTCTCCTAGAAAATTCTCCTTCTCTTATTCTCTATTACTTGAATCCATTGATCATGCTTCCATAATAATCTTTGAGGAGTTCTTCCTTGATTTCTGGGCTGATCACTAGCGGCCGCACCGATCTGTGAGAGGATAGATTATCCCAACAATTGATATCAGAGTCTGATGGTGCATGTAAGGGAAGAAAAAGTCATACAAGATGAAATAAGAAATCTATACAAGGATTCCATGGTATGTCTTAGATCTACTTTATTATTGTTATGGTTTGGCCAACCGAGAACAACAAGTTGAAGGTGAAGGTTGAGAGGATTAACAAAAAGGAAATTTTCCTAGGGTGGAAAGATTGGATGCATGATTTGCTAATCGATCTTAGTGGAATGATCGGGATGTATGATGATTTAGTAACAGGAAGGGAGCGCTGGAGTAATGTAGTAGTATTTTTCTGAAGATGCAGGGCTGAGAGAGGCTCGATGGTGCAGCAGCCAAGGGAGGTATCTTAGCAGAGAGCATCAAGATTCTCTTGGAAGATAGCCAGTGTGGGGCAGTTTAATGGATGAAGAAAGATTTTCTAAGAGATAATGATTGAAGAAAAGCTAAAGAAGCGGCTATATGTCCTTCGGTGTCAGAAAGCTAGAGAAGTAGTTGGGGATGCATTTAATGGTTCGATCAGAGCATGGATTTGTGAAGCCTTGGGGGTGATGGAGATGGATGATCCACAGAGGTCCAGTAGGTTAGGGTTGGATGACTGTAGATTGGCACAAAGATGAGGCAGAAAGTGCTGGAGTGCTGTAGTAGCACTTCTCTATAGGCACAGAGATTGAGAGAGGCTCGGTGGTGCAGTAGCTAAGAGAGGTATTTCAGCAAAGGATGTTAGAGCCATCTCAGGGAGATGGGGTGCAGATCTTATGGAGAGCCAGGAGGTCTCAGGGAGCACTAGGGACATCTAGCAGTTAGGAGTGTCCTGAATCAGGTTTCTTTTATAGGAGCACTAGGAAGAGTCATGGTTCGGGTGGAGGAAGTTCCTCAGGGTGCAACTGAAGCGATGGTTGTTATAGGGGTGGATGCGGAGACAGGCTAGGATGGAATTTTCTAGGGTTCAATCATTGATTCAAAGAGTTGGATGAGCTCTTAGATTTTGGAGGTGGCCGTGAGTTATGGAGGTATCCGAGATGGCTTCAAAGGAATCCATGGAGTGTAGAGGATTCAAAGGGGTAGGATGGTGATCGAGGTGCAGTGGCATGCCTAGCAGTGCAATATCGAATGGTTGGCCTTGAGGGACTCAGTTATAAAGTCGGCTTCTATGGCATTAGATGGACTTCGGGTATAGGTGGAGCTCTAAAGAGATGGCTTCACAAGTGGAGAGAAAATTTGGCATGAGTTTAGAGCGGAGGGGTGCAGGAGGTTTGATATCCTAAAACTAGTGCTAGTGATGAAGGAAAATCCTGATTTCCCGGTCCAGGTTCGTCCAGATCTGATTAGATCAAGAGATATATTTCAAATTTTCTCTTGATCTCAATCAGATCTTGATATATTTCAGATCTGATTCTTATTATTTTAATAAATAAAATAAAACAAGATAAATTAAATCAAATTCAATTTACCTGATTTGGGTAATCCTATTACCCTGTAGATGATCCTGATTGCAGCGGAAGGTTCTGGATCTTAGCCACGCAAGCGCCTGGCCTCTACCGGTATCCACTCAGGTTGGATCTAGAGATCCTCTTCTTCTCTATCACACCTCCAAAAATCAGATCTGGATCTGATCTGGAGGATCTTCAAAACTCTTTTGAAGATCTGCAGTCGTCCTTTTGCAGCAGCGCAGCCTTCTTGCTTTTGATCGCCTTTCCTTGATCTGAATCGCACCAAACTAAGTCCAAAACACTTTTGGACGTGGAGAGCAAGGGGAGAAGAGACTATGGCATGGAGAAGGAGGGGAGAGGCAGCCTTGGGGCGTGGGAAAATCTCATTGGAATTAGGGTTGGGCGCAGGGTCTTATTTATAGACCTCTTGTGATCCAACTCCTCTTCCTCTCAACCAATCACAACCCTTTGTGAAATCAGATCTAAATCTGATTGGTTGGAATAGAGACCCCTGGATTCCTCCTTAGAGGGCGCCTAAGACCAGTCAAACTGGATTCTTAGTAGAACTCTGATTGGAATCCAAAAGGGAGGTGGAGTCCTTGTCCAACAAGGACTCCTAGGCGCCTCCTACTTGGGCTCACGCCACCCTTGGCGTGCGCCCTTCTCCTTGCCAGGTTCTGGCAGGGGGACAGGCCCCCACCAGCTCTCCAATAGGTGCATGACATGTGGTCAAAAGTCAAAGGGTCAATGGTCAACGTTTGACCAGTCAAAGGTAGACTTTTGACCAAAGTCAAAGAACAAGAAATGGCAGGTGACCAAAAATGGCAGGTAATGTCTTACAAAATAAGACAACCTATTCTGACTTGGACAACCTCCAGTCAGACCATATGAAGGCCTCTGATTGAGCACAAACTCCTTTGGCTCAGTCAGGACAACTTATTTATGATAGTAAAAGAAGAACGTTAGGTTCAATCGAGTGCTAGCACGATTTCCTTGAACCTAATTGAATCTCATTCAGATCAATTGAACTAGATCAGTTCAATTGATGATCACCAGATTCAAACCCTTGTTTGTGTGACCCAGTTAGGTTCAGTTCTGTATGGTAATGGGATATGTCATGATCTCTATCATCGACATCATCGAAACTCCTTTCGATGGATCAGAACTCTTCTGATTCGAACAGCTAGAATGATCGATCATCTAAATCATTCTAATTGCTCCCAAAATCCACCAGTGACACCTAGCAGTATATGGTGGCAACCCATCAGAGCTGAATGCGAACCTCTTGGTGCAGCTACCTGTGTGATTAAGTTCTTCTATCTTGAGCCCCGATCAGATTAGGGTTAAGGTGAACTCGTCAAACCCTAGTCTCTGTCATATGATGTAATCATTCGATTCGAGTCCAATGTGAAAATCTAAATAGAAACTCTTTCTATTATTTCACTCTGCCATGGCCATGGGCTTCTGGACTTGATTCTCATGATCATCATAGGGCTGCTCCTCTCTACCACCGAGGTAGATAGATCCATCCATCTTGATGCAATCCAGTTCCTACAATGAACATGCTCATAGCCAACATACACCTCAGGGTTCCATATGGCTAGGAGACCGAGAGTAATGGTGTAGTCAAACTATAACACCCTCAAGGTGAACTGCCGATGCATCTCAGGTCAAAGAACCAGACACACTACTGCAGCATCGAGTCAGTCATTGACGAGAAGGTAGACTTCCTAATGACTACTCGAGGTGGTCACGCTCAGTGCCCTCGTTCTCTAACGAGTACCTGTACTCTCGCTCCGGTGTCTCCACACCGTAGACTCAAGACTCATCTACTAAAGAGAAGCGATCGTACACCAACCTTCCAGGATCAATCACCATCCTCGTGATGATCCTATGGTCGGGAGCATTTTATGAGTTAATAATGATTATTCATGTCTTAAATTTTCAACTCTTGAAAATATGAATTATCATTACCATTAACTCAAAGGATGTATCACAGACACTAAATACACATATGTGATAGAAAATAATCCCATTTTATTAATTTATAGTCAAAATTATAATTTTGCCCCTAGAAGTGTATTACAAGTGTCAGCCAATTCTGGCTTCTAGGGCACATATATCTAACAAACTCCCACTTGATCCTAAAGCCAATTGGCTACAAATCTAAGTCCCATCTTCTCAAGGTGGGCTTCGATCTTCTGCTGGCCCAACGGCTTTGTAAGTGGGTCTGCACACATTATCTGCGGAGTCGACTCTCTTGACCTCAACGTAACCTTTCTCGAAGGTAATCATGGATGAGGTGGTATCGCCGCTCGAATGTGCTTGGATTTCTGGTGAGACCTCGGCTCCTTAGCAAGGGCTATGGCGCCATTGTTGTCGCAGTAAAGAGGAATGGCATCTGATGGCATTACTCCAATTTCTCTGTGGCAAACTTCTTGTACCAGAATGCTTCCTTTGCAGCCTTCTGATGCAGCGATATATTCTGCTTCCATGGTGGAATCTGCTATCACTAGTCTTGCTTGGAACTTTTTCCAACTGACAGCTCCACCATTGCACACAAACAGACTTCCAGATGTCGACTTTCGATCATCTATATCGGACATAAAATCCGAGTCTGTATATCCCTTGGAACTTGGAGTTCTCCATTACCAAAGACCAACAACATATCCTTAGTTCTTCTCAAGTACTTAAGGATACATTTCATAGAAGTCCAGTGTTCTTCACCTGGATTTGACTGATATCTGCTTGTGACACTCACAGCATGGGCTATATCAGGTCGTGTACATAACATGGCATACATGAGGCTCCCTATTGCTGAAGCATAAGGGATCTTGCTCATGCATTCTATTTCCTCAGGTGTGCTAGGGCACATCTTCTTGGAAAGATGAATGCCATGTCTGAAGGGTACCAAACCCCTCTTAGAGTTTTCCATACTAAACCTCTTTAGTACTTCCTCTATGTACATCTTCTGTGAAAGTCCTAGCATCCTATTCGGTCTATCTCTATAGACCTTAATTCCTAGAATAAAGGATGCTTCTCCTAGGTCTTTCATGGAGAATTCTTTAGATAACCATATTTTGACTGATGGTCAACATGGGAATATCATTCCCAATAAGGAGGATGTCATCCACGTACAATACGAGGAAGACAACAGCGCTCCCACTGACCTTTTTGAAGAACACATGGCTTCCTCTTCATTTTTGATGAAACCAAATAATTTTGATCACATCATTAAAATGAGTGTTCCAGCTCCGAGATGCTTGCTTAAGTCCATATATGGACCTTTGCAGCTTGCATACCTTGTGATCATCATCACTGGATGTGAAACCTAGCGGCTGTTCCATATAGATATCTTCCTCAAAGATATCCATTTAAGAATGCCATTTTCACGTCCATTTGCCATATTTCATAATCGAAATAGGCTGCAACAGCAAGCAATGTGCGAATGGATTTTAGCATAGCTACTGACGAAAAGGTATCCTGATAGTCAATGCCTTCGCATTGACTATAACCTTTTGCCACTAATCTAGCCTTGAATGTCTCCACATTTCCATCTGCACCAATCTTTCTCTTGTAAGATCCATTTACACCCAATAGGTACTATACCTTCTGGTGGATCTACCAAGGTCCAGACTTGGTTTGAGTGCATCGAGTCAATTTCTGACTTCATTGCCTCTAACCATTTCTCGGAGTCGATATCTGATATCGCCTCGTTATAGGTTTTGGGATCATCACCATGAGCACCATTACCTATGAGGAAATATTTTCTCTACTTCCTCTGAAATAGTACCTAAGTACCTCTTCAGGGGGATGGAAAACTCTTTTCCGATCTACGAGGTGGAGGAGGTAGTGATTCTTATTGGCTTAAACCTGATTTGGTTCCATTTGGTCCTTAGCTCGTTGCTCTTGTGAGACTTTCTCATCGAGCTTGATCTGCTTTCCAATGCCACTATCTTGAATAAACTATTTTTCAAGAAAGATGGCATGTCGACTCACAATCACATTGTGATCTTCTGGAATGTAGAAATAATATCCTAATGACTCTTTAGGATATCCTATGAATCGAGCTCTAAAGGACCTAAAGTCTAACTTGTCCGCTTGTTGTCTTTTGACATGAGCCGGACAACCCCAAATTCTGAGATGACTCAGACTTGGTTTCTTACCATGCCATATCTCATACGGTGTGGTAGGAACGATTTTAGAAGGAAACCCTATTCAGTAAGTATATTGCAGTTAACAAATAGTATCCCCAAAGAAAATCAGGAGGTCTGTGAAGCTCATCATGGATCGGACCATATCTAATAGAGTCCAGTTCCTCCATTCTGAAATCTCCATTGAGTTGAGGTGTTCCAAGGTGGAGTCCATTGAGAGACTATGCCATTTTTCTTAAGATAGTTCAAGGAATTTTTGACTAAGGTATTCACCTCCTCGATCTGATCGAAGAACCTTAATGGGTTTTTCTGTTTGCTTTTCTACTTCATGTCTGAAATTCTTTGAACTTTTCAAAAGCTTCAGACTTGTGTCTCATAAGATACACATACCCATACCTAGATAAATCATCGATAAAGATTATGAAGTAGACAAAGTTGCCTCTAGCCGGCACATCAAATGGGCCGCACACATCAGTATGTACTAGGGCAAGAAGATCCATGGCCCTTTCCCCATGTCCTACAAAAGGGAGCTTAGTCATTTTGCCATGAAGACAAGATTCACAAATTGGATATGACTCGAAAGTCAACGGACTCAATAGCCCAATTTTTCTTCCAATTTGTTAATCCTATCTTCTGCTATATGACCTAGTCTTAGGTGCCATAGATACCTATCATTTGGACTATCCCTAGGTCATTTCATGGCATTCACATTTTGCTCGATATTAAAAATAGATACATCAATATGTAACTGATAAAGACCGTTAATAAGGAAAACCACTTGCAATTTTATTTCTTTCATAAAGAATGTTACAATGGTCCTTAAGAAAACTAATTACATAGCCTTCTAATGCTAAGGCAAGAAATAGAAATCAAATTCCTGCTTGCTGCAGGCACATAATAACAGTCTTTTAATACTAAGTCTAAACCAGATGGTAGTCGAAGAGGGTATGTTTCCCATGGCCACGGCAGCAACTCTTGCTCCATTTTCGACACACAGGATCATCTCACCATCCCTCAGCCTCCTGCTATCCTCAAGACCCTGCATAGAAGTGCACAAATGAGCACTAGAACCAGAGTCAAGCATCCAACTGGATGCAGAAGAAATCATAAGGTTAGACTCAATAACGAGCATACCTCCAGAAGGACCTGCCTCCTTCTTATTCTTCAGGGTGGCCAGGTAAGTAGGGCAGTTTCCGCTTTCAGTGGCCGTCATTGTTGCAATGAAAATACTTTTCTTTGTCAGCGGCCTTCTTTTTCAGCTCTGCCTTTTTCTTCTTTCCTCCTTCCACCTTCTGCTTTTTTCACAGACTTCTTCTTCTTTCCAAAAGACTTTCTCTTGGAAGAAGTCCGTTCCATAGCAAGCACTGAGCCTTTAGAACCTTTCATAGGAAAGCTCAGCGGTAACCAGCATGTTCATAAGTTCGGCCAAGGAATTTTGAAGTTTATGCATATGGTAGTTCATGATGAACTGCCCATATGCATCAGTCAAGGATTGCAGAATTATATCATTCTGTAGATCCAAGTCCAACTTCACTCCGAGCTTCTCAAGCTCTTCCAAGTCCTTGATCATCATCAGACAATGATCTTGGACTGACTGCCCATCATGCATCTTAGCCTTGAAATAGTCATTTAGTGACTTGATACTTGGCTGCGCGACTCTGTTCACCAAACATCTCCTGTAGGTGAGCCAACATTTGGTGAGCAGTCCTGATATCTTCATGTTGGCGCTGAAGTTCATCAGACATCGAGCCCAACATGTAGTATCTGGCCTTATTATCTTCGTCTGTCCACTTATCCAGAGACGCTCTCTGTTCAGTGGATGGACGAGCTGGTAAGGTGGGAGGGTCCTGGTCCAATACATGAGTTAACTTCTTGAAACCCAAAATAATTTTGAAGTTTCGAAGCCAATCCTTGTAATTTGGTCCGGTCAGTCTATGGGTGTCCAGGATTCGTGCTAGTGGGTTGGATGCAGACATTTTCCTATAGAGAGTCAAAGTTTCTAGTTAGATATTGTAATTAAGACTTAACCAATTTATTTAGGAATTTTATTTTTAAACAAATTAGCTTCCACTATTTTCTTGGATCCCTACACTCCCTCTGTAGAGATGCAAAAATCTCCATGATTAATGATTTCTAGTGGGTGGTGCGGTCCCACCAACTGACTCATCACCTCACCTAACAGTTATTGGTGATGGGTTAGCCAATGAGTGAACAACTCTTGTTCAATGATTCTCTAATCATGGTGCACCCAAACTTGGTCTCTAATTCATGAATCTCACCGTATGCCGAAATATTGATCCACTCCTTAGTTAAGTCAGACCCACCATTTGCATAGATTGGATTCCTAATTGAGTCTCTCACCATATCCAAAATATTGAGCCCAATCCATCCTCCAGCCCATAGCATCCAATGCCTAATAGACATGGTTGCATCTTTCGGTGCAACTGAGCCACTGTAACCAGTCGAGAACAATCAACCCCGGGAAGGGCCCGCACATCTACAATGGTGGAAGACCTTAGACTTAATCTTTTCTTAGGAAGATTTGATTTAGGTCTCATTAAACTAGACTTGACATAGTCATAACCATTATGACTAACCTAGTGGCATGGGTTAGCTCGGATTATTGACCACCTCAGATCAGAACTGAGTCAACAAACATGGCCAGGTAAGTGAGACCGGTGGAAGGGATATGCCATTAACTCGATAAGAATGCATTCGAGTCGAGTAGCTCTCAATTAAAAACCAGTCGGTCGTATCTGCCAAACTTACCTTAGACACCAAATTATTGAGTCAGAACCAATCGGGTTAGCCTACAATCCAGACTCTAACCACTGAGCCTAATTAGGTCTTAGCTTGATCGATCACTCATGTGACTCGATCTTGACCCAGACTTAATCCTATTAGGCTGGTCAATTTAAGCATTGTTGATCCCATCTAACCAACTCTTGATTCGGTTTGATCAACCGCTAGACCTAATTGAGCTACCCAAGCCCGAACCCAATTTTATGAATATGTCTTAGATCTAAAATTCTTAATTTTAGACCTAATAATATTTCATAATCTTAATTCTTAATTAAGTTTAGGGTTCATAAATAAAATATGTAAATAAAAATCCTAGGGTTTCAGGATCTAGGGTTTTGCAGAAAGTAAGTTTTTGAATTTCTTGATTAAGGACGAACGCGCAGCACCCCTACACATCATAAGAACACCCCATCGAATGGAAGGAGAGGGCATTTAAATCCTACTTTGTTCTTATGATCGGACGGCCAAGGGGAATGCCTTAATCAGAAATATAACTAATCTACAAAAACTAGTTAGATCTACATCATATATCTCATATATAAAAATTGATCTAATTAAACATATTTTGCATACATCTCATGTATCATATCATGCATATTTTTTTAGATCTAAATTATCTCATAATCATCTAAAAAATTAAATTTAAATTTGATCACATCAAAATAAATTTAATCTAGACCTAATTATGTAGAACTATTCTACAACTAGTCTAAACATGCATCTATCATATCTCATATGATCTAAAAATTAAATAATTTTTATTTCTATTTTTTAGATCTTATTATAATATTTATAATATCAAAAAATAAAAAATAAATAGATCTAAAATCATAATTTAATCAAAATTAAATCATGATTATGCAAGACTACACATAGAACTAATTCTATTTTAGTCAACTAGTCATGCATATTATAGAACTTAGATCTAATTATTTAATTTTAATTTTTTTGAATTTTA